>JASAND010020443.1:0-55137 GCA_030248195.1 Trissonchulus latispiculum
TGTACTTCGTTCAGTTACGTATTGCTACGAGAATTCTTCGAGTTCCGCATGAGATTGGATGACGAGAGGCGCCTATTCTACCCCAGACGCTGGTTTCAATCATTTTAGGCGCTGACTAGATTTCCTATTCTGCACCAAAAGCTGGTTTCAATCATTTTAAACGCTGGCTAGATTCCCTATTCTGCACCAAAAAGCTGGTTTCAATCATTTTAGGCGCTGACTAGATTTCCTATTCTACACCAAAAAGCTGGTTTCAATCATTTTAGGCGCTGGCTAGACATCTATCTGCACGAATCTATTGGCATTTTTCCGCTTTAGCCATTTTTCCCTATTCTCCCCTTTAGCAATGACCGTTAGGGCATTTTTGTTACTAGTACCACTGGACGACATACGATGTTCCGAAATACAGACGTCAATCTTCTTAGCCAACAGAGAGTCTACAAACAGTTCTTGATAGCCACATTTAAGTAAGGTACGAACGTTCCAAGCGGCAAACGTAATTTCTGACTTGGAAGCATTTAGTCTGTTACCAACTACCATACGTTCTATTCGGCGCGGCGGTCGGTTGTGGATGTCGTTTGCCAGAGGGGCAGTTATCGCATCAATTCGGAGTGAAAGATCCATAGCAATGGTTTCATGGAGATATAGGAAATCCGGGTCTCCAGTTCCGGAATCCAGGCAATTACCCACAGATTAAACCTGAATCAAATGGGTTAAAACCTATTTGATTATATATATTAAAAATTAAATTAAAATTAAAATTAAAAATTAAAACCGTTAATATATATATATATATATATATATATAATATATATCTTAAAAATTATTAAGTTAAGGCTCGAAAATTAAGATAACGCAATAAAATGCTTGCAGTTCCCTTTTTAACTGCCACAGTTAAGTCTGAAAAATTTTGGCTTGCCCCCCCGCCAAAATTTTTTCTGGCTACTTGTGCACGCCTTATACCGGTAAGCCCACACGCTGGAGGTGGGTTTTTCCCGCATTGGCGAATGGGTTTTTTCCCGCTTGACTATACATGTTTCGTTGTACTGAAATATATATATATATATATATATATCATAGGGGTCGCGGCAGCGACCCCTATAATGTGTGTGAAAAGTGGCTGGAGACAGTGTAAAATAAGCTGCGCAGAAGCTGCGCAAAATCCTGCGCAGATCCTGCGCAGATTTCATGCGCAAATTGTAGAGCACATCGAGTTTAGTATGTCTGTGAAGTTTCAGCCCCGTATCACTTACCGTTAAAAAGTTGCGCCCCGGACCGGTTATGGCGGCGATGTTTTTTTTTCCGGTTTCTCCTATTTGATGGTTGTATTGTACATAATGTTCGCCGCTTTCACGTGATCTGCAGCGGTGGGCCAACCTAAAGGGCTATGGGGTCTAGTAGTACCCTCTAAAGAATTTAAGAATCACAACTTTTTTTGCGCCGCAGCTGCGCCACAGCGCCGCAGTGGCGCCGCAAAGTCGGCTCATAGCGAAAAGTGACCATTTTTGTGGTCGTCGCTCAGGTCGAACGTTTCGAGCTGGAGCTGATTTCTTTTTATATTCAGAAATTACATATATTGAACTAACTAACGGTCCAGGTTGCGTTTCTCTATCACTTCCCTAGCGACCACAGTGGCCCGTCAAAAATGGCGAAAATTCGAAAAATGAAAAATCGAAATTCCTCGCTATCTATTCAACTTTGAACGCTCAAATCTTCCATACAATGGTTTTCTGGCACGGAGAATCGATTCCCGCAGTCAGTTTTACCGTCAGACCCAACCATCTTGCTGGGCTGGTTCCACTTTGCCGTCGGGAGGGTCAGGTCGGAAACCGGTTCCTGGAGGTCCATAGTAGGCTTTACCTGGCCTCTCAAAACTTTGTCTATAGGGGTTTTCTGGTGCGCCCAGCTCATTCCCGGTGTCCTTTTTGCCGTAGGACTCGTCCATCTTGCTGTGCTGGTTCCACTTTGCCGTCTGGAGGGTCATGTCGGAAACCGCTTCCTGGAGGTCCATAGTAGGCTCTACCTGGCCTGTCAAAACTTTGTCTATAGGGGTTTTCTGGTGTGCCCAGCTCATTGCCGGTATCCGTTTTGCCGTCCGACGTACCTATTGTGCTGGGCTGGTTCCACTTTGCCGTTTGAAGGGTCAGTCGGGTGGGGGGTCAAGTGGTCGAAAATAAAATTTTTCAAAAGTGGTCAAATTTGGTACCAAATGAAAGCCCTAAGCGAGCGGAGCAACTTTTGTCATAGAACTGCATGCTCAAAGTGGCTGTAGAGTGCTGTGGTGGGGTGGGGTGGGGACTTAGGCGATTTTCCGTCAAAAATGAAAGTTTTCAAAAGTGGTCAAATTTGGTACCAAATGAAAGCCCTAAGCGAGCTGAGCAACTTTTGTCATAGAACCGCATGCTCAAAGTGGCTGTAGAGTGCTGTGGTGGGGTGGGGTGGGGACTTAGGCGATTTTGGGTCAAAAATTAAAATTTTCAAAAGTGGTCACATTTGGTACAAAATGAAAGCCCGCATCGAACTGAGCAACTTTTGTCATAGAAGTGCGTACCTAAAGTGGCTGTAGAGGGCTGTGGTGGGGTGAGGTGGGGACTTAGGCGATTTTGGGTCAAAAATTAAAATTTTCAAAAGTGGTCAAATTTCGAGTCAAATGAAGACCCGCATCGAACTGAACAACTTTCGCCATAGAACCACCCGCCCAAACTTGCTGTGTCTGATTTATATACTTGCTTTCTCAACCGGAATTTAAACGACAGACATAGGCCCAACACACATATTATCCCCTTTTGTGCGGAGCATTTTTTGTTACTTGTATATATATATATATATATATATATATATATATATATATATATATATATATATATATATATATATATATATATATATATATATATATATATATATAGCTGTACTACAATGCTGCATTTTGCTCATCAATTTATCTATTGAGCCCACCTATGTGTTATATGAAAGAAATTATTCTTAGCTGCCTTGTAGTTTTCAAAAACGTCCGTTTCAGGCCACAAACTCCATCCGTCAAAGGTAGCGTGAAGTTAGTTTATTGTAGCTCTGGAGAGCTTATTACTGCGGGGCGATACGCATTTTTTGATATATATCGTTTTTAGGACTAATAATCCTGTTGGTCAAAAATGAACAAAATCCTAGACCCAGTTCTGAGATATGGCCTTTGAAGTTTTAAAAATTCTCGATTTTTAGCCAAAACACCGATTATATAGAAGTCAATTTTAGGTCGTCATAGCCGACTATATAATGCGAAATGATATTGAGCTAATATTTTGCTATATAAACCAGGCACCATAGCAATGTTTAGATTAATTTCAGCCAAATCCGAAAAATTTTATTTTTATGGATTTTTGAACTTGTCAAATGCGCCCGAAAAATTATTAAAATTTCTCGCATTTGGCTGAAATTGAGCCAAAATATTGTCAATATATATACCTAGTTTATGTGTGCAATATAAGGTCAACATCGTTTCTCATTCGTTGGTTATGATGACTTAAAGTTGACTTAATCGCTGTTTTGTCTCAAAATCAGCGATTTTTCAAACTTGGAAGGGCCATCTCAAAAGTGGGTCTGGGATTTTGCTCATTTTTGTCCACCAGGTTTGTTATTGTCCTAAAATGATATATAACAAAAAATTGCGTCCCACCTCGCAGTAATAAGCTCTCTAGCTAAAATATACTTACTTCGCGCTTCCTTCGACGGATGGGGTTAGTGGCCCCGAAACGACAGTTTTTGAAAATTACAAGGCAGCTAAGGAGAATTAGCTTTTCATACACATAAGGGGACTCTGTGAATAAAGTGAGGAGCAAAATGTAGCATTGTAGCACATGTGTATCCTTCAGTATATACAAAGTCAAGAATCAAAACGGACCTTACGCACGAACCGCTCATCAAAAGAAGCTTATATTTACAGGTTTTACTGGGCTTAACAAACCTAATCAACTGACAAAATATGAAGCAAATTGATTTTGCAAGGCTGCCAGCTTATAGCGACTCAATATCTGAAGTACTCAAGAAATCCACTCAATTTATATACGTATATATATATACCTGCATAAACTGTAACCTGCTGTTTAGATGTTCCAAACAATTTGGCCTTGCCGGTACTTGATGGTGACGAGGATATGGCTTCCGTTGCCGGGACTCATCTTTCACTGCAAGATGATGACGATCAACTAAGCGTTTTTAGTGATAGTGCGTAGGTTTCTGGCTAATCCCTTGGCTATTTTTGATGGGGGGAGGGGGGTGGCTTCGTCGGCGCCCCCATCGATGGGGGGCTCACCCAAAATAGGGGCATATTTTTGGAAACTTTTTCAATTTTCTTGTGGATTTTTTGTGTACAAACTGCTATAAATCGCTAAAAATGACTAATTTTAGGTGTTTTTCAAGCTAAAATAGCGAAAATTCAATCAAAAATCCGGCCATGCCGGAAAAAGCTTTGAAAATTTAAGGTAAAAAGGATAAGATTTAACAATTTTCGGGGTTATGGGGTGGGAGATCGGAAATTATGAGGGGGGTTCCTCGAGTGGGTGGGAGGACGCCGAATGAAGACGAGGGTTTCTGAACATTTGAAGTCGTACAAGGATTAATTGTATAGGCTTAGTCTAGGGCGTTTTTCTTGAGGAGGGCGGGGGGCAAAAGTCCAAGGGCAAGGAATTTTGCGGTGGCGAGAATGTTTTCAAAAATATGCTAAAAATAGCGCTATTTTCTAGCATACTAGTTAATTTCATCACAAACGTAGACAGATTTAGCTGTGGAAAAGATGTATTTTTGCGATAACGTTTAGCATAAAGTAATTTCCTAAAATAGTCTGAAGTATATACATAGGCAGGCGCGTAGCTATACGTGTTTCGCACTAAACAGTGAGTCCCAATTACCCTATTTGGTGTACTTTGACCACCTTCTGCATCATTTGGGTGCACAAACACGCACTGCGCCTTAAATATTATTGTAATTTCAACGAATGCTCTGTAGAAATTCCACGAAGGTCACGAAATAGAAAAATTTCTCAGCTTCTGGGGGACTCCGCCCCCCAGACCCCTGAAACAATTTTGCATTCCCCCCCCCCGAAATTTTTTTCTGGCTACGCTAGTGTACATAGGTACACTACAGATACTAGTAACCACACGCACTATAGTGTTCTGTGAAGTTGCATATGCAGAGTCGTCCAACACGTACATCAACACCTCTTCCAGCAGGGCTCCACTTCGGGCCACGAATCCCATCTGGTCAGGGGCCACATCCCTGAACCGCAGAGCAATGGAATCGCCAACCAGCACCACCTGACAGTCATTGACAGGACCCGGGAGGGGACGTTCCAGGTTCCGGGCTAAAATGAGACCACTAGTCGCACTGACCCCAAACAAGTTCTGACCAGTCAGTTCCTGCCGAGGATTCCGAACAAGGCGCTGGAGCGAACATCCGGTCGACATGGTGTACTCACCGGAGTCCAACAGTAGGAGTTCGTAGTGCTGGTTCCTAGCCAAGTGGGACCACTCAACCAAGAGCTGATTGGCGGGCACCATCCGAGCCACCACGTATGTGATGATGAATGAGATGTAGTACCGGGAAGCAAAGGTTTTGCTTGGTGGACCCCGCGCTAAGTAGTTCCACAGTTCCTCAGGGTGGCTGTGAACACTAATAGTCTGGGCCAGAGGAGGTCCAATCAAGGTCCGGAGAACAGCACCAACGGCAGCAGCGATTGAGAGAGGGCCGCCGAATCCACTGATCTCGCGGAACACGTCCAGTGGCGCCGCACGGTTGTAGGCTGGATGTAGTATATCAAACGGACCGCAGACCAACAGCTCAGGCCGTTGTCGTGCAGCCGCGACCAAAGCCACTCGGTGCGCCAAGTTTGGAGGAATCGGAGCAGTGCCAAATTCCAGTGCAGGAGACTGGAGGACTGGGGCCACCACATTCTGCTCAGGCAGAACGGGAGCTGCGACAATACTATATATCCTGCTTAGTTCCCGAAATTGCCGATTTCTAGAAATCTGCAAGCAATTTTTCTCATTTCTAGAAATCGGCAAGCGTCTTCTCATTTCCATTGCCGATTTCTAGAATTCGGCAAGTGTTTAAATTGCCGAATTCTAGAAGTGGGCAAGCAAATTTGGATCAGAATTTTATTTGTCTTCCTTAAGAAATTCGCAGTAAAGTCCTGAATTTGATGTGCACAACTGAAGTTATAGTTAGCACTACTGGAAAATATTTATATTCAGCTTATTCAGGATAATAATAATAATAATTACAAAGTGGTCTTTCGCATTGTCGTCTACAGTGCCCGAAGAAGCAAGATTTGACGGATTGAGTTGAAGTTTGGTGGGGTAGGTTTTCTAACCTGCTGATTTCAAAAATGCAAAAATTTTAAATTAAAAATTTTTTAATTAAGTTAGTAAGGGATCAAAATATTTGTCTCAGATTTTCTGAAAACGTACATTATAGGGGTTCTCTGGAGCGCTGTGCACGAATTTGAAGTCCGTTTTTCACTTCAGCATTTCGTTAGCTCAATATAGGCTTAAGATATAACCTTGTCCTGCCAAACGCTGAATTGAAAAACGGACTGCAAATCTGCGCTCATCGCCCTAAAAACACCTTATGTGCACGTCCTAAGCAAAATCGTGACAAAAATTTTTTGATCCCCTTGGTGTCCCCCCTTACCCACTTCAATTTTAGTTTTTTTTAAATTTTTGCATTTTTGAAATTAACAGGTCCGAAAACCTACCACTACCAAATTTCAGCTTAGAAGATCCTTCTGATTCACTGCAAGATTCTTATAATTTTCAAGCCCTAGTATATATATATAGCAAGGTTAACAAAAAAATCAAAATTTGGTTTTTGGCTGGAACTTTCGCAAAACTAAACCAAATCGATTACTTTGAAGACCTGTGGATAAGTCTTGGGCTAAGCTTTAAGGCACCCCAGTTTCGCTGCTATACGACCTATCAGTAAGTTGCAGTAGACGAAAGTCTGTGATTTTTTGTTAACGGTTTCACAAAAAATCACCCGTTAACAAAAAAATCAGTGGTGGATCGGATCCAGACAGCAGCTAGCAACGTTTTCTCATCGGTTTTGGATAGAGCGCACTAAATACGTATTCAGAACCCAAAACCGCTAACGTAGTTTTACAATTGGGCAACTGACCCCGCCGAAGTCTTAGTGGTCACTGATGGCGCCTGGCAGCGTCCAGGATGAAGTCTGGTGGCTCTAAAATGCCGTTTTAAAAGCTAAAACTTGTTTTTTCGTGTTTGTGAGTGATTATAACTAGGGATGCACCGGGGCCTGGCCCCGGCCCCGGCACCGGGGCCAGGTCCCGGCCCCGGCCCCGGTAGTCAGGCCCCGGCCCCGGCCCCGGTGGTCAGGCCCCGGTACCTACCGGGGCCAAAAATTAGCAAAATTTTGTAAATTTTTGACATTTTTTGACCAAAATTTTGAATTTTCGAAAGTCAAAAAGTGTTACAAATCGTTTGCTTTTCCGCTGATATGAATGAAAACAACGATAGTAACGTTTGTATATAAAAAATTTTTGCAAAATTTAAATTTTCACGAAAATTTTTGAAAATTTTCGATTTGGACCCCCGATTTCTAGGCCCCGGCCCCGGCCCCGGTAGTGGCGGCCCCGGTGCATCTCTAATTATAACTTATTTCCAGGCGATTTGGCAGAGAAACTTAGGATTTCGTATGTTGGTGAGATATGACCCACGGTCAAGTTACCCCTGCCGGGCTCCCCAAACTGGACAATGGCTAAAAACACGTCCTACGGGGTTTTCTCGTGCGCAGAATTCAAATCTGGTTTTTAGAGCTTACAGATTTTGAAGGAGTTGTCAAAAGCATATGTCCACCAAATTTGAAGTCAACCGCCTTGGTTTTGCGTAAATTGTGACCAGTACATATATCATAGGGGTCGCGGCAGCGTAGTCAGAGTTGCAGGGCTCAGGGAACAAGCTACAGACAAGCGGATTGTTGCATTAGAAACTTTGGGTTGGGTAGCATGGAATAGCTAGGGCGATTTGCGATATCTGGCCGGGATCGTTCAGGCGGCCAGCCCAAAGTTGGTCCGGCCAAATAGCCATTTTGGAAAAATTCCCAACTCTACAGGTAATATATAGTCAAAAATAGGCCTAAATACGCTGTTTTGGGCCATCTAGTGGGACGCATATAAGGGTTATCGGGGTAGTTGAACACGATGAGCGTAGTGGCAGCGCGATGCGGTGCTGCTATCGTGCTGCACTGTTATGCAGCAACCACAGAACGCTGACTTTAGACTTGCTGTAAACGGTAAAACATATTAAATTGGTTGTGTAGATAGCTCAGGCCACGACAAATTAATGTAGCTACATTGACACTACAGTTTGCATCTGGTTGCGCTGCAGTAGAGTGCTGCTGAACTACAGCACGGCCCATAACTAGCTACTGATATGTTGCAATCGTCCGAAATTTTGCATACAAGTGCGGCAGAACATTGCAAATTGTACCGCATGAGTTTCCTTCAACGACAGTAAAGTTTGCATCTGGTTGTGCTGCAGTAGAGTGCTGCTGAAGCACAGCACGGTCTATAACTAGCTACAGATAAGTTGCAATCGACTGAAATTTTGCATATAACTGCAGAAGAGCATTAGAAATCGTGCCGTATAAGTTTCCTCCTTTGGCAGCATAATTTACATCTAGTTGCGCTGCAGTAGGGTGCTATATGCTATATATACAGCAACTTCTTCCTTCATATTCCTGGAGCACGGTCAGAGCCATATGAGCTGATCTTCGGAACCCAGATGTAGTCACAGATAACCCAGCACCAGTCTTAGCGAATTGAGGCTGATCTAAGGCCATGCCATCTGATCCAAGAACTGACCAGCTGATTCTACAGATGGCTGCCCTTCGCTCGGGGGCAAATTAAGGATGACTATGTGGCTACATCGTTAACTGAGTGACAAAGATCGACACCAGTTCCACTTGCGTAACTGGTGCCCCAGGGAAATAGAATCCATTTGGCACGCTGGTCAACGCCCCAGGGAGCACGTGGAAGGATAATCGTCCAACAGCATCGACCACAGCAAGAAAGAGATCTCCAACCGGACGCGGATTCTTCTGCTCCCCATATACAGCAACTAAAACTATTGCAGCCATGGGCACTGGATGTTGGATTTCTGTCAAAATAGGGAAAAAGGAAGAAATTATAACTTTTCAAGCTGCTTTGTTCTGTACTTTTGGTTGACGATTAAATTTTTAAAGTTTCTTTTATGAAACTGACATTTTTACTTAAGGTTTACTGAGAACTTTAAAATGAAATAGGACAAGAATAAAAATGCTCTGGTGGAGCATGAAAAATGCAATATGGGTGACATTAGGTTGTAAATGGTGTTTTTCTGCAGTCCTGCAGGCAGGCGTTTTTCATTATTTCTTTATGATTAATGCCTTGTATCCTTCGTGGATCTGGTCAGCGTTTACTTCATTTTCCTGACGTAAATGCTGTTTGTATCTCTACGGAGATCCGCTGGCCACTGCAGTCCTCTTTCTGTGCGTAGCACAGTCAGAGAGGTTTTGATAAAACCTTCTCTGGCTATGTTGCAGCACAGATAGAGCCGAGCTGGCTGTCCTCTTCTGGACAACCAGGCAGGAGCTCCAGAGATTAGTTCTCTCTGGGTAAGAGCGCTCACAGCGCCCATTGGCTCTCTCCTGTTCGGACTAAGGCTACGGCCTTAGTGACTGCAGGCAGGCGTTTTTCATTATTTCTTTATGATTAATGCCTTGTATCCTTCGTGGATCCGCCTGCTGGCCAGCGTTTACTTCATTTTCCTGACGTAAATGCTGTTTGTATCTCTACGGAGATCCGCTGGCCACTGCAGTCCTCTTTCTGTGCGTAGCACAGTCAGAGAGGTTTTGATAAAACCTTCTCTGGCTATGTTGCAGCACAGATAGAGCCGAGCTGGCTGTCCTCTTCTGCACAACCAGGCAGGAGCTCCAGAGATTAGTTCTCTCTGGGTAAGAGCGCTCACAGCGCCCATTGGCTCTCTCCTGTTCGGACTAAGGCTACGGCCTTAGTGACTGCAGGCAGGCGTTTTTCATTATTCTTTATCTTTAAACATGTGTATTAGTTTTCAGCTACACCACTTGAGGGAGAGGAAGAGGATGAAGACAGCATGAAACTGTTGGAAGATAAAATTAAGGAGAATATAGATAATGTTGGGCACAAAAGGTTTTCCTATATTGATTGGCTTTTTCGATTGCGTAATGTGTACGTATATCATTAATGATTCTGTCTAGAAATGATGTTAAATTTGTACGTGTGCCATCATGTATGTGTGTCTAGTTTCCTTTTTGTTGTAGTACGAAGATACGTGCAGTTGCCTTGAAAACTCTCTATCATATCCTGATTCGATATTATATACCAGAATTTCTGTTAGACTGGTAAGAGTTTACGGCATCCGCCTATTCTATTCGAATTGGATAAATTCACTCGTAAATGTGATTGGAAACCTCAATCCGGTTGTTGAAATTAGGTGGTTTTTCCTACGGAGGTGGTTTTTCTCCCTCGGAGAATTCGGTCTCCCTTAAGACGGGTTGCCCCTGAATCGCCACCCCAAGGATTCTTGTCTCCTCCCCAAAAGTGCAAGTAAAAAAGGTTTTGGAGGGCAACGTTTGGGCGCATTTTTACGCCATTTTTAGCAATTTTAGCTTATGTACGTTAGAAATTGTTCAATTTTTAGTTCAGCCGTAAAAGATAGCATTTTCAAGCATTTTTATAAAGTTACGATCCATCAGGAATTTGGCCTAGCAAAAAGCCAGATTATCCAGATGATTTGTAGCGGATTTTAACGGCCTGTCTTAATAGTGTCTTTGGACGCGTGGACCCCTGAATGTTTGAACTCCATTTAGCAATTAATGAAACACATAATATATACGCGTAAATATCTTCGTTTGTGCAAAGTTTGAACAACTCTTGGTTCTGTTCATGCTGAGATTTATTATTTTGCACAGTTCCTTTCTTCTGCTGCAGTCATTTTTTTCTATTTTGCCCGTTAAAGATATTTTTATTTACTAGTTAATTTATTTTTATTTTATCAAATATTCGCCTTGTGCGTAGTTTGTTTTCGCTAGTTGCAGACACGATGTATTTCTAAAAACTTTATGTACCGAAACTGTCCGAATACCTTACTGGTTTGTCTTTGCGCCTTAACATTGTAACATTATTTGTATTTATGTTTATCTGTCTAGGAAAATTACCCTGGTTGACGGCCTGGAACGAGCCCTGAAAAGAGGGGATCCGGCTGAACGCTGTCTGGCCATCAGATCTGCTGCAGTCCTCTCCACTCAGCTGGGTCTAGAGGCAACAGAGGCCCTCAGTAAATTTGTCAATAGCCTGAAATTCAGTGCTACAGATGCTACACTAGCCCCTGTGGTTAGAGCTGATGTAATTGCATTTTTCTTATTCTTTAAAGCATGCAAAGTTATTTAAAGATTATGCGCACAGAAAAGTTTATTGAGATTTAAAAGTAATACGGTAGCTCAAAACGAAGTTAATTTTTTCGCAAACTCCGCGAACTTCGCGAAGCCAGTGACATTTCGCTAAATTTAGAGAAGTTCGCAAAAAAATTAGCAAACTTCGCCAAATCAAGCTAGCTAATTTGGGAGGAATCAAGCTGGAAAACATAACTTTGAAAACTGGCACAAAAAAGTTACACTTTGTGCAGCTGGGTGAGGGGGAATGTATACTTGGGCCAAGTTTCTTGAGGTCTATCTGAAAAATAGGACCATTCCTTCATTTGGGCATAGAGTGCATCCTCTTCTCTGGAGCAATGATGCTGATGCTTGCGCCAACATTGGACGCGTCGCTGACAAGTGGACGCGTCTGGGCTGGTCGATCTGTAAACAATTATGTAGTGTGCTATCAAATCTTTACGCTTAGCTCATGCTATGGTATGTGATCAAATCTCTTTACGCTGCCATCATGCTTTGCTTTTGTCAACTCACCCAACTTACTCAACTTAACCAAGCTGGAAAACATAACTTTGAAAACTGGCACAAAAAAGTTACACTTTGTGCAGCTGGGTGAGGGGGAATGTATACTTGGGCCGTTATTCCGTATCCACCAAGGATAGAAAGTTTTTTAAATCCAGTTTAGATTCAAGGTTTGCTGCCTTCGCTAAGTTCGCTAAAGCTTAGCGCATTTATGCGAAGTTATCTTCTTATGCTTTTAAATACTTTATGCCTCTAATCTAAACTTTTAATGTTTTCTGTGAGGTTTTGGTGGTATGGAGAAACCCCTCAAATTAGCTAGCTAAAGATTTCGCGAACGTCGCTAAATTTTTCACGAACTTCTATGAATTTAGAGAAATGTCGCTAGCTTTATCGCAATACTTAACTTTGTTTTGACCAATACTGTACATATCTTAGCTTTGTCAAAGCAAAAAATTGGGGGGGACTCCAAAGTGGGCTACAATCGCTAAACACTGGTTTGCACCAAATGTGATTAGCAAATGATTAGCGAATTTCGTGCTAAGCAGTTGCTTAGCAGGTGCTTAATCCCAAACTCTTTTGCACCAAATCTGATTAAGTTAATCAACTGCTAAGCAGATGCTAATCAAGTGCTCAAGAAGTAAATATTTAATCCTATTCTGGAGGAGGATTAACTGTGAAATTCCTACTAATTTTTCAAAATTATTACTATCTCCAGTCAACCGTAATGGCGAAAATGTTTGCTGGATAGCTAGAGATTGCCCATGTTGCTGCTAATAGCAAGAAACCAAATTAAAAAGTTCTCTAAACAATTTGCAGTTTAGCGAGACGAAACACGAAAGCATTTTAGGATTCTTTAAAATTTGGAAATATTCGACACGTTTAGTTTCATGTAATACAGTTAACACAACAACAGTACTCATCCCAGATCATGTATAATTCAACCGATTCAATTCAAACATGGATTTCTTGCATCAAATTTAAAGACTTCTGATGTATTTCCTGAGAAAAAGTTAAGCAAGTGATTAGCAGATGCGACAGTTCTTGCAATCACATGATAATGGCATAAAATTCCCGTAGCTGATTGGTTCAAATACAAAAATCCAGCATTTTCATTGGTCATTTCTTGGAAATGCTAACCATTTGCTAAGCAACTGCTAAACTGATGATCTGTTAATCAATTGCTAATCATATGTGGTGCAAAGGAGTTGTTGCTAAGCAAATGCTCAAGATTAGCACTTGTTTAGCTGATCATTTGGTCTGTGGATTAGCAAATGCTTAGCAAATAGTTAATCACATTTGGTGCAAACGGCCGAAAGATTAGTAAAAATAGCCTGTTTTCCACATACAGGTATTTTGAACTTAGAAAAGAGAAGGGTCTAGCCTAAGAAATTTTGCCCCCACATAGAAGTTGAAATTTTTTTCAAGATTATGACAAAATGTACGTAATTGTGACCTTTAAAAAGATTTGACAAGGTTGAGACATTTATTTGATATACTATTTTAAACAACAAATAATTAACAATGGATGCCTTTAAAAGTTTTGACTAAAGGTTGAGAATTTTTTGAAATTACGAGTACTCTGTAACGGATACCTTTAAAAAGATTTGAAGTACGAACTCTTACTTTCGCTCCTTTATTGGAAAAGTTTAAGAAGTTTAAAATTGAATTGAAATATATTATATATATATATATATATATACAAAAACTCTGCAAACGATAATTAAAAATTCACATCGAAAACGCTATTCAAGTTTTTTTAAAAAGTGAAGTTCAAAGGTGGCGCAGTCGCAGGAAAGTTTAAAATCTGAGAGACAAAAACTGCAAAATTTAACAATTAAAATAAAAATCGCTGCAGGCGCAAAAATTTTCTATTTTTAGTTTTGTGCTTTCCCTCCCAAAGTTTCCGGTTAGATCGAACTAAAGGGAAGGGTCGGAACCCCCAAAATCCCACCCCTCTGGGTGCGCCCATATAAACTGCTAAAAGTGCTCAAAAATTGAGTTTGAGTATCACAATGGACAATTTTAGACAAAAAATTTCTGCGCTGCCTAAAACTTTTTGAAATTGTTGTTGAAAAAGTTTTTTTTGCGCGTAATTCTAAACTTTGAAAAGCAGAGTATTTTGGCGACGAGAACTGCGACGCTATCGTCTGTTCTTTATTGCTACAACATCTGGATGCTTCCAATGCTGAAAATAATAAAATGGCACTGTTTTAATAAAAGACCAAAGACTGACTTAGTGTTCTAGATGAATGAATTTCTTCAGCTCTTTCCATTAAAAAAGCTCAGCATTTCAAATGTGAGGGGTATTTTCTTGTTTGATTTTTGCAGCTTTTATATTTTAGTGCTGTATGGCTCTCTCCGTTTGCTGCCTTTTCTCTGCTGAGGAACTTGACGTTAGTCTACTTTTTGTATCTTTGGAGGAAGCACTGTGTTTGTAGTGTATAAAAGAAGAAAGTAGTAGTATGTCTTGTTTCTTGAATATTAAAATTAATTTTTCATGTGTCTGCACTGCTTTCCTATTATTATATACGACTTAGTCGAAAAACGTCAATCCAGGATCTTACTTGAGGGTTTTCCTCCATACTTGTGCTCGGGGGGAGGGTTGGGAGGGGGGGTTTCACCCCCGCCAGACCTGGACCTCACCCCCCCCCCCCAATTCCGGATTTGTCCGGTTTTTTGGCAAAAACCGGAAGAATCCGGTTTTCCCGGCCGCCGGTTGACTCCCCTCCCTGGAACTTCCCCTCCTGCACATGTCTATTCTCCTCCCCTATGTTTTCTGGACTTGAGGCCTAAATGCTGGTGACTGCTGCCCACCCCACCCGTCCGTATACTTCCTCCACTCCTTTAGTTTTTGAGGTTAGAAGTAAGCTCAAACCAGGAATGGGCTCTTTTTGTAAGGCGAAAATATGTGATTTCACTCGTGATACCTTTTTCAGTCCATACAAGATAGTTTGCAGTGCTGTCATCGAGTTTGGTCAACAGTAAAAGTTGGTTGCCCGCCAGATCAGGCTCATATGTTTGCTGCTGGCCTTTCCGGTTGGTCACTTCTTCTTCTGCATCCAAAGCTTTCCTATAGCTCTGTGGCTAAGGCTATTGAAAGGTATTATGTTATCTATTCTTGTGCTTTGCAACTAGTGACTTGAAGAAAGTCACTTTATTTTTGATGTCTTTGCTTTGTCTTTGACGTTTCATCCGGTGCATAATTAAAGTATACACATTGATGGGGAGAAATCTAAATTGTACACTCTAGAAACTTTACTTAGTATCGCAGGTTCTCAGCTCATTTAGCATTTCTTTCATGCATGATTTCATGCATTTCATTTTATTTGACAACTTTTGGAAATTTGGATTTTTGACCAATTAGGACCCATAGCCAGGGCGCCACAGGTCACTCGGTCCACTTTATAGGGTCCTCTAATGACAAAAATTGTTCGCCTCCACTGGGCTTTCATTTTATACCAAACTTGACCGCTTTCGGAAATTTTTATTTTGGGCTATTTTTAACCGGTCCGGGCCACGGCGCCACAGGCCGCTAGCGACTTTTGAGAGGGGTCCTCTCCCATGACAAAAATTGTTCTTCTCACCATGAGGAAGGAAAAAACAGAATAACCTGCATTTATACAGCTAAAGGAGAAAGAAAGTATCTTAGGTGGCTGAATGGAGCTGTCCTTCCATGCCCACCTCTATAGTCAAGCGGGGAAAACCTATTTTAATATGCGGGGAAAAAACCACCTCCAGTGTGGGCTTACCGGTATGAGCTATATAGGATTTTAATAGCCTATCTTGAAGAGCATCCAAAATAACCCTAGCGGCTGCATTATTGTCGCTCCCGCTGCTTCCTTGCAAATTTTTGGGAACTTTGAAATTTTCGAAAATTTTGTTCCGTCCAAGTGCCGAAGTTTGACAACCTTTGTCTGGCCACCCCGAACTACTGGAAAGACCTAGACCAAAGCGGATTGTAGTATGTTTTCAATTTTTCAATTTCGTCAAAAATAGCAAATTTTTCACTAACATAGGTCGGGTTTGGCTTTAAATGCAATAAAAACGCGTTTTCTAAGTGATAGGATGCTTAAAATGCAAAAATTAGGCAAATTTCCAAAATTTGGCTATGTTTACGTCAAGCATGTAAAATTTTCAAAATTCAATTTTTTCCTGAAATTTTTCAAAAATGTTGGTATTTTTCGGTGTAGACCTACTCAAAACGCTCTTTCGAATGACACCGTCAAAATTGTTCTGGCACGCTTCCAGCAAAAAATCCGGGTGGGTTTTTTCTCGCCGATGGGTTTTTTCCCGACATGAAAAACTTTAATTTCTCCACAACGACAGGGCCTAGAGAGACAAACGATACCTCATTCGAAAGCTTAGGGCAAACCCTAATTAAATATAGTATTAAAGTCGTGCTAGCCCAAACCAGTCAAAAGTTCTGGTCCAAGAAAGAAAAAGTGGGGTTTTCCCCGCTGGTTAGACCAACAATAAGTGAAAACAAAAACTATCAACTTCCAGAAACTAAGGATCCCTAGAATAATAAACTATGAGCAAATTATAAACAGTACTATAAATAATAAATACGGCCTGTACATAAAGTAATCTAAAGTGAGAACACAAACTTTCATTCGGATTAAAGTGCACTCATTTGCTGACCACTCTGCCAGACTGATACTAGTATTCGGTGGGCTTCATCAGTGGCGTACCGAGCAGTTGTAGGCTTTTAGAAAAATACGAGAAATTATAATAAAAACTTTTCTGCCCTGTGGTCCCATTCATATGTGTTAGTTGGATAACCGAACGATCAAAGGAACCGAACGAAAGAACGCACGAACGCACGCGCGAACGAACCGCACGAACGCCCCCACGAATCGCACGAATGCATGAACGAACCACACGAACGCACGAATGAACCTCACGAACGCGCCCACGAACAGCACGAACAAACCATAAACGCGTCAACGAGGCGCACAAACGCACCACACGAACGCACGAATGAACCGCACGAACGCAAGAACGCCGCGCGAACGAACTCCACGAACCCCCGAACGAACGCACGAACGAACCGCACGAACGCAGTGACGGAGATCCATGTGATTGATTAACCAAATTTTACCGTCTAAGATGAAGTAGGCAAATTGAAATTAAATCGCAAACAGTAAATCTTCCGCAGCTCATGTGCGAGTTTTAACAACACAGCCCATGTGTGACTTTCAGCTTTTCCAATAGTAGCATCCATAACGGGTGGAGTCAGAATATAGTCTAAAATAAAGCTATAACATAAACAACGCTGCATGCAGCGGACACAAAACAGGATTTGAATTAATAAAGAAAAATATAGGAAACAAAGGTTCCTACATTATGTGACAGCTTTTAGAGGAACTCGTAAAAGGAACTTTCTTCGAATAATAAAACGTTTTAGGTTCTCCATTGAAATCTAGGGTGAGACGGCGCTTGGCTTCTGCATTGTGTGTTATGAAGGGCGTTGACTCACATTTTCCCATTGACCTGTATGTGCCACTTCCTGGACCATTAGAGGACCTGTTGAGAACATTCAGGGCTGCTGGAGCAGTTCCTAGATAGCACCCAGGTCTTCATCCTGCATTCAGAGCGCTAGGTTCCGCAGATAGTGAGGCGAACACTCCTTCGGGCATTCTGTCCAATATATCGTTGATGAAGACGATAAAGAGGAGGGGTAACAGGCTACTGCCCTGAGGGACCCCTTTGTACATAACCCGGAAACTGGTGCGTTTTCTTTCAATTTTCACACATGCCCTCTGGTCCACCAGAAACTGATTTTGACAATGAAAATAGACAGGCCAGATCTGATTTTTTTATTGATGAGCCCGTCTTTCCACACGGTGTCGAAGGCGTGGGAGAAGTCATTGAGGGCTAATGCGGTTCATTTGGCCTGGCCTTCCTCTGGTTGGAAAAGCCGTCGACAACTGATTGTGAGAGCCTTGCACCTGGTCTTCAGTGCAGGCGCCGATCCTGAGTCCAGCTTGTGCTGGAATGAAAAAATTGTTCGATTCGAGGAAATATTGGAGACTCCGTTTGATCATCGACTCCATGAGTCTCTCCATTGTCTCCCTCTACGTCAAGAAAATGAAGTAAACTGTGGCCAGCAGGTGATACACGGATACAAGGATACAAAGCATCAATCATAAAGAAATAATGAAAAACGCCTGCCTGCAGTCACTAAGGCCGTAACCTTAGTCCGAACAGGACCATTGGCTCTCTCCTGTTCGGACTAAGGCTACGGCCTTAGTGACTGCAGGCAGGCGTTTTTCATTATTTCTTTATCATTGTCTCCCTCTGTTATCCAGGTTCCTTGGATAGCGACACATCGATCTGTTCTTCCTCCAGGATTTCCGGAGTAATAGCCTTTCGGCGGAAGAGAGGACTCCCGCGTTCCACTGCAAGCTTCTGAGTTCACAGCGGGGCCGGTGAAAACCTTCATCGCCACGACTGACGAGCCTCCTGTCGTAATGGTTGACGTGGAATGGGAGGGCTGGATCTGGGCTTTTTCTAGGCGAAAACGTGTGGGTGAGGAAGTGGGGGGAACCCAAAAAGTGGGGAGGGGAAATCCAAAGTGGTCTAAAATTGGCAAAAATGCAGTAAAAATAGCCTGTTTTATGTTGCTATAATTATGCTATCAAGTGCTCAAAAAGTGACTGAGTACCAAAGTAGACGAAAATTTTGACCAAAAATCTTTAAAATTTGGCATTTTCTGGGCACCTTATAGTGAGTGGGGGGAGGCCCAAACAAGTGGGGGGGTCGAGTGGGGGGGGGCAAAAAGTGGGGGGCGCCCCCCGCCCACCCCAGGAAAAAAAGTCCAGCTGGGTCTTACTGCACGCGGGGCTGGGGAAGGTATCACCGAGGTAGGTGATAGGAGGGGAGTGGGAGCCTGGGAGTGGTCATGTCTGGTGCTGCGACTGCACTGGAAAGTGCTATAGTCCGCTGAAGCAGTCCATGCCTGAAACTGCCAGGTGAGATCCCACTGGACGTTCCGTCATGCACCCAGAGCCGACAAACTATGCAGTTGATGGAATAGCAGCGGCGGTTGACCGGCAGCCCGCAGATTGCGCAAGGCCACCGCGGACCCGGGTTAGGTCTGGCTTTTTCGTAGGCAAAAATTTTAGGGGGAAGTCTGGTGGGCGGTTTCCCCCCAGGTCTGGGGGGGCACGGATTTCTGGGGGGAGAAAATTTTGTGAAAAATGCTTAGAAAAATAGCTATTTTTTGCTGCTGAGCTAAAATATTAAGTATTTTTAATCTAAATTTAAGCTTAAAGTAGCTAAAAAATGCTGTAAAATGTCTAAAAATCCAGCGAAGCCGGAAACATGTTTCAAAACTTACCCTCAAATCAAAACCCTATTTTTCCAGGCACTTTAAACTTCTGGGGGGGAGGCCCGAATCCTGGGGAACGAATCGGGTGGGGGGGGCGACCCAAGTTAAAGAAATGAAAGTTGTACACCACCAGGCACCCGAAGCATTCGGGCACCTGGCGGGGTTCGAACCCGCGTCTTCTGCTTAACGCGCAGACGCTCTAACCAACTGAGCCACAGATGCTTCAGTAGATAACGCGGAAGACGGAATACGAACTCAAAGTATGGGGGGGGGACGAATTTCTGGGGGGGGGGGGCGCCCCCCCCCCCCCCCCCCCTGTAGGAAAAAGCCAGTTAGGTTCAACGTCTCCAGCCATCAACAGCAGTCGGGCAAGGTCGGCTGGTTTGCCCCTCCTTGCTGAGAAAAACACGGCTGGAGGGGGGTAGCAGATTGGCTGTCCCGGCTTAGGGATCCAAGGAGGGTATGCGGGTTTCCAGACCAGGGGCAGCCCGAAAGGGGAAACCATTTGGTAAGCCAGGGGCTGTAAGTGTCTCCACCGCGGCAAGGCAGCTTCCATTGGAGTCGTGTATCTTCTTGTGCTGCTGCTTTCAAAATAATGCATAGAAATGCAGCAACGCAAACATTTCCTTGAATTTTTAGCTTTTATTTTACACTGGCTTATTTCTACATATTTCAGCAGTTTTGCCAAACTCTGTCATTATTTGGATAGCAGTCATATAGAGGTCAGAATAGCCTGCGGTGAATGTATTGCCCTTTGTCATGAGTTGACCGGTGAACTAGCTCAACGAGGACTGAACCTGAAAGTGGTGGCTGATCATAGTCAGCAGCTGATGGATAAACTTCAACTGTTGGCCACTGAATCCGCCAAATACCGAGCCAAACGTGATCGTAGAATTCAGAGGGCATCCTTTCGTGACATTTATGGAGAGTTGAAAGTATATTTTATGCTACTTCTTATGTTATTTTTATGTTACTACTGTTTCTTTGTTACTCCGCGTGTTTTAAATTTTTGGGATTTTTACTCTCGTCTGTCTGTAAAATCTGTGTGTCTGATGTGTGTCTGTCCAGTATCAAATTATTCGTTGCATCATTTACCTGAATCGAACCCTGTCTTGCCTAAAACGGATCATTATTTTATTACATTTTGTGTCATTTCGTACTACGTGCAGCTGTGTGTAAAGCGCAAAGGAGACCGTTATCCGATACGGAGACGTTTACATGGATTGGTAGCGAGTTTCCTAACCTTTCGTTAGTTCCTTATTTCAGACAACTTTGTGGAGTGCCTAATTATGTGCTTACTTCTTAGTGGTTATTATGTTTTTGTTTTAGGGAGAAAGTGGCATCGATATAGCCATCAAATTCAATGATGGTTTTGAGAGGCTGGAATTGACAAGCTGGAATCAGAAGTTGTCCTATGATGTTCTATGCAGTCTTCTTAGTTCTGGAATGAATGTTCAACTTAAGGTTTTTTCCTTATTTTATTTGGAAGTTATCTTGGTCTTTATACAGCTTTTCTCTATTTGTGTGTTATTGTTAAGATCACTATTTTTAATAACCATCCCGAAGAGGGATCCATACGCGTGGCATATGGATTCTGCGCTGAGCTCTCGCAACCGGGAGGGTCTTGCTGGTTGCGAATGCAAGGACGCCATACTGAAATCTGGCAGTATGGTATCCGGCCAATGAAGCATATCTGAGGCTGGGCCCTGACAGCTGCTCCTTGCATCGTCAGCCAGAACTCTCGAGCGGGCCCTGGCTGGCACAGATGTAAGCCCGGACTATGTAGTCAAGCCCATGAGTACATAGTTCATATGTCCCGTAAGACTTGTATGCTGCTGAGGTCCCATCAGACAACATATAAGCCTTACATACCCGATTCCCTCTCTCCCCTTTTTTCTGCGGGTATTCTCCCTATCCCTACTCTCAAATTTGAAATTTCAAAAAGATGGGGGAATTCTATGTGCCGGAGGCACGTGAAGTCTCGAACAATACTGATCAGGGGTTTTCCTGTATCAGCCACTAGGACTGGGGGGGGGAGAGAGAAAAGATCCCGTGGTCAATACTGGTGGTGGCTCCTAGTGTCAAAGATATATATATTCCCCCGCCCATTTATATATGTTGCAGATAGATTTCTAGACTAGAATAGGTGGTACAGAGAGGAAGAACCGGGCCTGCTTGGTCTCTCTCTCTCTTCTTCTTCTCTCCGGGCACCAATGGTCTTCCCATTATATCAGGCGGTCTCCGTAGAAACCGCACTCCCTCAGAAAATTTGCCACCCTGACAGGATCAGCGGCAAGCATCCCAGTTTCGGCCCCAGTACCCAAGGTTTGTAGACGGATTTGGGTAAGGGCAGGGCATTTCGCCAATAGGTGTTGTGGGGTTTCTTCTTCTTCTCCGCACCGAGGACAGAGAGGACCCCGATTGTCCAGGTTGAAGCGATGTCTGTAGGAGGCCAGATAGGGGCAGTGGCCGTGGGAGCGAAGCTGAGCTAAAGTTCTGTGCTCCAAACGGCTCAGACCAATTTCCTCGTCTCGCCTTGCCCCCAGTGATAGTTCAAAGTTTCCGCGCTGGCTAACTGACTGTTTCCAAGTGTCAGTGATAGTTCTGACAATGGCCGCCTTGGCCGTTTTAAGGTCTATAGGGACATTGCCTTGGGCCAGTCCGGATCCAGTTTTGGCAAGCTGATCGACCTGTTCATTTCTGTCTAGGCTACAGTGGCTTGGCACCCACTGGAACCGGACAGTTTTCCCGGCAAAACTAGGCGACTGGAGATGATTCCAAATTTCCAAGCCAGTCAGGTCCTTTTGATTACTGGGGCCAGTTGCAAGTCTGTCAACGGCCGACCTGGAGTCAGTGCAGACACGGATCGAGTTCATCCGACGACAGTCCTCCGAATCCGCTACCCAGGCAAGAGCAGACCTGATAGCCTTCATCTCAGCAGAATAGCTGGAACAGAAAGATCCTGTGGCCAAAGCAAGTGTTTCTGTCCGGTTTTCAGCAACAAAGTCCAGGATCACCCCAGCTCCACCGTTCCGGTTTCCGCCGACGGCAGACCCGTCGGTCCAAATTATAAGGTCAGCAGGTGGGAGGGCTTCCAGGGTCTCCAGGGCCACGGACAGTTTCCGCTGGGCGCTATCCGTTTTCCGAACAGTCCTGATGAGATTGTTGTGGAATTCGGCACAGACTACCTGCTGCAGCCATGGTGGAGGAGCCGGAGGCGGGAGTGGCTCTGGGGAGGTACCAGGTTCGTCATCCAGAGTAAACTGGACCCCGTCCTTCAGCAGGATCAGAAGACCACCACCTCTCGGCTGATTTCCCTGGCGAGGGGCAGTCCGATTTTTGGCATGGACAGAGTACCCAGGAATCCGGAATTTAGAGCCGGATGGAAGGTTGGCTTCCTGGATCAGGGCAACGTCGATTTGATTTGCACAGAGGAACTGGGCTAGCTCCTCTTTTTTCTGGGAAACGCCGTTTGCGTTCCATTGCATAACGCGGATCGGCTGAACTGGGAGAGTGGCGGGGTTGATGTTGCGTTTGCGCCGTCTGCGCCTCAGTCTGGGGGGGCTCACTTGGACAGGTGACCCCTGGTTTGGGGTCTGTCTTCCCGGGACTGGAGGACTGGGGCTGGAGGAGGACGAGGGGCAGTTGGGGCAATACCATGGCGTTCCGATTTGGGCGTTGATTTCGGCAGCTGTAAGACCAGAGCACGTACGATGCACCCACAAGTTACAGCCACAGCATAGGATGGAATAGTCCTTCCATCCAACAGGCCGTTGACACACAGCGCAAGGGTAACGAGGACCTGGGTTCCTTTCGACATCTCCGGCCAGGAGCAGGAGCTGGGGCCAGTAGGCCGGATTACCGACCCCAGCTAGCTAGGGCCTGCTTGGTCGTAGTTTGAATCTGAAGTACAGTCTCCACCAGAAGACATCAACTGTCACAGGATCGGTTCATAACTACGGACCGCCATCCTGTGACAGTTCAACCACATAAACAGAACAGAACAAGCCATTGGACAAAGTGATAGTAAGACACACTAGATCAGGACATATACAGGTAACCTGCCCGCTACAGGTCGATGTCAGTTGGCCAAATGGACGATATGGAGGTTTGGCCATATCAGTTCGAGACTCTTCCTCCAGCGGGCCCAACGGTCAGTTGGGGGAGTGTCGTTATAAAACATGCTCGGGCTGTTATGATGGTCTCGTTCTACTGTTCTGCACATAAAAGTGTGGACGACAAGCCTTCGGCAAACTTCCTACATTCGGTGACGGCACCCTTGCGTTAAGCAAGGTGGCTTCCATTGAATGTCCCTAAGGGGCCTCGCGACAGCTCACCGCTAGCGGGCGGGAAGGAATACTTACTTACTTACTTACTTAATAACCATGAAGTAGAGTTTATGTACAGATTACCAAGCATTTCCAGTCTTCGCGTACACCTGTAGCTCTTACTGCAAGTATCAACGTTCACCATTTGGACTCGAATTTTCGTTTTGCCTATTCATTGCACTTATGAGAGCTGCGAACAATTGTTCATTCTAGGTTAAGGGGAGGGGACCTTATGTCCAGAATTGAAAGTCGCTGATTTTGCTTCCAAAGTGAGGTCTGTTTATAATTAGAAAAGCACTAGTATGTAGTAGCTGTTCACGCCTTTCGACGAATCATAAACCGCTCCGCACTATCACTTAGCAGAGGCGTTAGTTTGAGTTATTGTCACGCCAATATTATTTTGCTATGAAAACAAAATTAGCTGAAAAATTGAACTTGAAGATTGTATTGTCGAAATAATCAAGTTTTCTTCACATCTCTTAATATACTTGAATATCCCTGCCACAGTTTGATTTTGAAAATGGGTATGTTTTTATGTGAAAATGAGCGAAATCGGCTACTATCAATTTCAGACCAAAGTGATCCTACGTCTTTTAAGACCTTTCTTCACTTGATTTGCAGCCTCGTCATCCACTCAGTATTGTTTCATGCTTCAGAGGAGCATTTTTGTCACTTTTTGTGCTCCGACAACCGCAAGAGCACTTTTATTGTTTATGTGTAACGATTTTGGTTTTTAGCAAAACTTGTTGGTTCGTGATATGCTCGGCCTGGGGCCGCCTGTGCTGGATTCGTCAAGGAAAACTCTCTCAAAATTAGAAAGAGTATGTCGTGTTTAATATGATTTTTTCATTTCATTTCAGCCTCTTAACTGTGGTCCGGCAAGAAACGTACGCACTTTGGTCTTTTATAGCATTATAACCTGTCGAGGAAAATCTAAGCTATGTATATACGTGTATATATGTACGTGTCTGGCTTATTTTTACTGGGGGGGGGGGGGGTGGGGGGCCCCCACTCGGCAACCTCCCCCCCCCCTCCATTCGAGGTTCCCCCCCCATAAAAGCCCCCCACTCGGCAACCTCCCCCCCCATTCGAGGTTCCCCCCCCATAAAAGCCCCCCCCCATAAATTTTTACCTCCCCCCCATAAGCCAAAAAATTGCCAGATTTCACCATTTTTACCCTAAATTTGCAAAAATTTTTCCGGCTTCGCCGGAATTTTAACGAAATTTTAGCTATTTTAGCGTAAAAAACACCTAAAATTAGTCATTTTTTAGCGATTTTGGCAATTTTTACACAAAAAACGTAAAAATTTGCAAAATTTTTTCCAAAAATATGACCCCCCCACTTTTGGTGAGCCCCCCCATCGAGGGGGGGGGGGCAACTTTGAGCCCCCCCCCCCATATCGCCCCCCCCCCATAAATTTTGGCCTAAAAATAAGCCAGTATATAAATATATATATATATAAATATATAAAAATAAATATATATATATATATATATATATATATATATCTGTATATATAAATATATATACGTATATATATTAGAATCGTCCGGTACAGAGATTTCGAAATCTGGAAGAATCCTTCATTCAGGGGCTCCTTCACGGATAATTTAAAATGTTCTATATTTCACCATTTCGCCTATTCCCCCAATCCAAATTTAGTTTTTTTGGGCATAGCACGGCCCTCTGGAGACCGTGTTGGCCTGGCGCCAGCTAATTAGAGGTCCGGGAGGGATAAAAATGTTACCATCGTAAACAACTCGAGTAGTACTACAAGTACCACCATACTTTTGGTTCGAATTCGAAACTTCAAATTTTTGCACTTGGCGATATTTACCGTGCGGTTGTTTTTTCTTGGTTAATAACGCTAATTGGAAGTGCATTTTCTAGCGAAGTGTTGGAACGATGTGGGCATTTTGGTCCAATGCTAATGTTATATTTTGGTAGACAGGGAGGCGTTTCAAAAGATTCTCCTAAGTCCGCTCCTAAGCGCGCTTAGGAGCAGACTTAGGAGAATAGTTAGGAGCGTCTTAGGAGCTACTAAGGCGCAGTTAGGAGCGCTCCTAAGCGAGTTTCAAAAGAATTCTCCTAAATTCACACTGACGTTCTCCTAACTTAGCCTGACTTAGGAGAAAAGTTAGGAGCGGTCTGAGCGCTCCTAAGGATTTAGGAGAATTGCTACTAAGGAGGAAGCTTTTGAAACGGGATTCTCCTAAGTTTCCTCCTAAGCTGGACTTAGGAGCGCTCCTAAGCTTAGGAGCGTCTTTTGAAACGCCCCCCGGTATCCCCCATGCTATATACCTTTTTTCGTCATTTGGCGCCTGGCCAATTTTGTGTACCAAGGCCCCAAAGTCGGACTTTCGCTATATTGGCTACATTGGCATTTTTGAGAACGTATTACGTTTCTACGTGTTAATACCAATGTTAGGCTCATTTTTGCAAAAAATCCCCTCCGAAAATGTCTTCTCCTCCCACCGGGAAAAACCCTAAAAAATACGCTGTATGTGTTCAGTGAAAAATAAACCATGAAATCCTGAACAAAACCCAATTTCAAAATAATTAAAACCAGTAAAGCCAAATTTGCACAGACTGATACCACAGCCATAACCTTTCTTCAATATCCACAAGATGGATATAATTTGAAAGAAGCTCTGGATGAGATGCACTGCTTTTGTAAAAGAACGAACTCTTAAAACCGCACTTAGCTTAAATCTAGAAATTTGATGCAATTTCCTGACTTATTTTTTTCACTTCGTGGGGGTGTGGGGCCTCTTCCATTCGGCGATTCCCCCTACTCATTCGAGGATCCCCCATAATTTTCGACCTTATCCCCATAGCCTTTAAAATCCCAATTTTTCCTTTTCCGTCTTTAGCTTTTGTAATTGTAGGCAGAAACTAATTAAGGCAGCAGAAATTTTTAATCAGTTACATATGTTGGTAGTTGTGAATATTGGGGGGGGCGGACACATAAAAGCAACTGCTGCACACGGCTGGAGGGCAGCTAAGATCTCAGTACCCGATATTTTTTTACCACACCCATGCTCTATAAAATCTGTGCCAGAAAGTGGGCCAATTGGACAAAGTCGGGGCAAACATTTCGTAGCCCCCTTTTAAAAGGCAACGATAACTACTCAAATCGAAACCGTTTGAAACAAGCTATACTTCATTTTGTTGCCCAATATAGCTAAAGCTTATCGCAAAGCTTTTTCAAAATTCTATTTCAAGCTCCTATAATAACAATTTGTGAGCTCCCAAAATTCAAAAGCTGAATTTTCAATTTTTTTCGTAGCTTTACTCTTTTGTATTATGTACTCTTTAAATTAGTAGGACAGATAAGGTCAAAACAGCAACAAGTCCACGCATCCCGGAGGATACGATGATATACAGTAAAGAAATGAAAATCAAACGTGGACTGCTACTGGAAAATACTATGCAATAAAATACAATAAGTTGAAGAAATTTTTTGCTTTTTAGATGAAATCGTCCTTTAAATCTTTAATTCTTTTCATTTTGCAGAAACACGAAATGTTTTATAAGTTTACCCTCTCTGAAGGGAAAAATAAGAATTTTTGCTAACTCCACGACATTTTAAGCTTTTTCTATTCAAAAATCTGGTAAAAACGTTGGAAATATACGTATATAAACGCTCACGAAAGTTTGTTGACATGCCTTTTTCTGTTTTTCCTGTTTGCGTTTACTTACCTTCAAATCGCAACGACAGGGCTGCCCTCCAGATCCATCCCTAGTAGTTATAACATTTATGCAATAAACGTTTTAAACATCCTATCCTGGTACATACGTATATATATAAGCTCTCATTCCATTTTAGCTGAGATAATCGGAAGAGAAAGTTTTTAATGAAAATATTCAGCGAAATTGATATGAGAAACTTGCATCAAAAAATGCAATTAAAGTATGTAGCATAAAGACTCGTAACCTGTGGCTTCGTACATATTATATATATAATAGATTTACTGATTGACTGTTCAAACATCGTCGAAGCTTAACATCACTAAGACTATATTATATATATATATATATATATATATATATATATATATATATATATATATATATATATATATATATATATATATATATATATATATATATATATAGCGGGGGTTTGGGGGGCGGCTGCCCCCAAAATTTGATAATTTTTTGAAAAATCACTGTTACAACGTAATAGAAACTTTGCATTCTTGTTAAATTTGAGTGCTACTTCCACATTTTGGCTTGGTCATTCTGTCGCCATTTTTATTTTAGCGTCGTCAAAACTATTGTTGATTTCTGCAAACGACGCTATTTTTGACCAAAAAAACCCAGACTGTGGCCCTTGGGTTTTTTCGGAATTGGAAATTTTGATTTTTGTAATCCAAAAAAGCGCCCACCCCCTGAAAAAACGCCCATGGGCTATATTTTGGAAACCGTCATGTAATTAGGTAGATACTGCTTTTCCCATTTTTGATAGATTCGATACATTTCTACGAACGACAAGATACTCGGCAAGTGTCAGTTCTCACATGCCTACCCAAAGAACATGATTGTAAGCCTTTAAAAAGCTTATTCAGTCACAATTTTATTCACAAACTTTTAGTTTTTGAAGCCATACACGTGAGCATTGAGAAATCCAAAAAAGCGCCCATAGCCTTTTTATTGGGTGGGCCACTGTTTGGCATAATACGGTAGTCCTCTCTTGACTACAACTTCACCATCATCACCCATACATGTACTACGTTTTCCTGCTCCAGAGGAGCATTTTTATTTCTTGTGAATTATGAAGTAGAGCTCGTTCAGCTGCAAATTTTTGCTCTGCCATCAATCACATGAGACACTCTTAAAAAGACTCCTGTGGAAACTACAGGAATTCTTGTAGTTTTCTACAGAAGTGCTCCTGTGCGGTCTTCACTAGCGGAGCTTCCTGTATTTTCCAC
Source organism: Trissonchulus latispiculum (assembly GCA_030248195.1). Taxonomy (NCBI): domain Eukaryota; kingdom Metazoa; phylum Nematoda; class Enoplea; order Enoplida; family Ironidae; genus Trissonchulus; species Trissonchulus latispiculum. The sequence goes on from JASAND010020443.1 coordinate 28,576, forward strand.
AGATGTAATTTTTGTATTTTTACCGGGTTCTCGAATAGTAAAAATTAAAGGAATTTCCTGTAGAAATGCTAAGGAAACCTGTAGTTTTTATTACTGAGGAGTTTCCTGTGGAAAATACTAAATAAACCTGTAGTTTTTACAAGACAAAACCTGTAAATTTTATTGGAGCTACCTGTTAATTTAAAAAGGAGGGCAGGTGCGGGGGGGGGGGTCGCTCCCAAAATATTTTCGGTAGCTAGCGGCGGTTACCAAAAAATTACCCACGGGGTGTTGAAAGACTGAAAATTTGAAAATATTCAAATAATTTCAGTCTTTAAAAATTGTGACCACTCTCACCCTTATATACTCAGTTTGCGTTATCAGCGTATAGAGTACTTTTCTGTAGAGTAAACCTGTATACCAGTGAAAACTACAGGTTTAGTTTGTATTGAATACTAACTAGTCTAACTGTAATCCATTCTACCAAAGTATATCCGGTAAATACTACCAAGAGTACATAATAACTAAGAGTGTGAACAGTGTGACAAGCGTCACACTCTTAGTTATTAGGCTGAGGACATCATCAACCCGATAGCAGCCAAAATTTTCTGCTGTGATATATAGGACAATTGGGCTGAGGGAGGGGTAGTTTTTGCTTGATTTATCTGCTCGTAGTGATCCAGGCAATTCATCACTGTCATTGTGTTACGAAATTTAACTAATTCCTATTAATTCTTCCTCACGATTGAAATTTTATCGCAAACCAAAACAAATTTACCTTTGCAGTTCTGCCAGCAGTTTTGGAGTTTTGAGAAATCAAAGTCGAAAGAAACTAATCATTTTTCAAAATGGTTTTTTGACTAAATTTAGTTTGACGCAATGAACTCCTACTGCTAATAGAAATTGCAACGTGACTGAGTATGTGGAGGGTATTTTTACATGGGGCTCGAAATTGACCTACTGCCCCGAGAATGCCTTCCCCCGAAATCGCCCGCTCCCGTGAATTTTGCTTCCCCCACCCGGGATTTTTTGAGGCCCAAATTTTTCTCAAATTTTCAAAAATTCTCCGGCCTTTGTAAAATTTGCTATTTTTAGCTTAAATCCTCGCATTTTTGAGAACTTATTGAGTTTCTACGTGCAAAATACGCCAAAATACTAATGTTTGGCTCATTTTTGCAAAAAAATCCCCTCCGAAAATGTCTTCTCCTCCCCCAGGAAAAACCCTAAAAAATACGCTGTATGTGTTCAGTGAAAAATAAACCATGAAATCCTGAACAAAACCCACTTTCAAAATAATTAAAACCAGTAAAGCCAAATTTGCACAGACTGATACCACAGCCATAACCTTTCTTCAATATCCACAAGATGGATATAATTTGAAAGAAGCTCTGGATGAGATGCACAGCTTTTGTAAAAGAACGAACTCTTAAAACCGCACTTAGCTTAAATCTAGAAATTTGATGCGGTTTCCTGACTTATTTTTTCACTTCGTGGGGGTGTGGGGACTCTTCCATTCGGCGATTCCCCCTACTCATTCGAGGATCCCCCATAATTTTCGACCTTATCCCCATAGCCTTTAAAATCCCAATTTTTCCTTTTCCGTCTTTAGCTTTTGTAATTGTAGGCAGAAACTAATTAAGGCAGCAGAAATTTTTAATCAGTTACATATGTTGGTAGGTGTGAATATTGAGGGGGGGGCGGACACATAAAAGCAACTGCTGCACACGGCTGGAGGGCAGCTAAGATCTCAGTACCCGATATTTTTTACCACACCCATGCTCTATATCTGTGCCAAAAAGTGGGCCAATTGGACAAAGTCGGGGCAAACATTTCGTAGCCCCCTTTTAAAAGGCAACGATAACTACTCAAATCGAAACCGTTTGAAACAAGCTATACTTCATTTTGTTGCCCAATATAGCTAAAGCTTATCGCAAAGCTTTTTCAAAATTCTATTTCAAGCTCCTATAATAACAATTTGTGAGCTCCCAAAATTCAAAAGCTGAATTTTCAATTTTTTTCGTAGCTTTACTCTTTTCTATTATGTACTCTTTAAATTAGTAGGACAGATAAGGTCAAAACAGCCACAAGTCCACGCATCCCGGAGGATACGATGATATACAGTAAAGAAATGAAAATCAAACGTGGACACCCAAAGTCCGACCACACCAACCTTAATCACGCAACCGGTTGCGTGATTAAGGTTGGTCTGGCTTTGGGTGTCCACGTTTGAATTTCATTTCTCTACTGTACTCTTGATGTTAATAGCAATATTGGTGCATGAATTGACTGTTTATGTTTTAGCAGGCAATCAATTCTCAGCTGTCAAAGGCGAGATCTCAATTTAGAGGGAAACAACGTGGGAAAAGACTGTCTAGTTTTTCGTCCAGTTAGACATCTTCCGGATCCTTATTATTTGAACGATTAGGTGTCTGCTTGACACAATTGTATTTCCCTAAGTGTATACCTATAACGTCCATTTTGTGTTGAAAAATCTGTGCATTTTTTCCTGAATATTTTTGTGGACGATTCAGAGATTATCTTACATCCTGAAGCAACTTACGTTGTTAATGTACTGTTTGAAGAAATAGTTTGAAAAGATTGTCTTGAAATTTTTGGTTAGATTACAGTTAAACATTTTCTGGAATTGTACATGTTTAGTTTAGTCTGTTGTAGTTGTGAATTCCTTGGCGTATTGTTTTCATACCATTGTGGTCAAATTTACTGTTCTTTTCGTTTCGATGATTTGAAATCTACGTATACACGATATATATTGGATGTTTTTAGTTTAGCTTTTCTTATTTGAATGTAATAGGTGATTTACTGCTGCCGATATTTACGTCCTTCCTTGGTTTATGCCCTTAGTTTACGAGATAGATTTGCCCTTCCCTTGCTATGTTTTGTCATTTAAACTGGTTCGTTCTGTATGATTATTACTGGATATCTACAGAGGAGTAGTTAAACGTGAGCACTCGTACCTACAACGGGTTCACTTTTATATATGTTCTTCTTCTTCTTGTATGTCATGTCAGCAGGTTCTGAAACTTTTATTTAGCCCGAAGATTGCATAGTATTTTCCAGTAGTAATATTCCTTTCCTTACTATTACATTTCCTGTGTTTGAATGATACTGCAATCAAATTTGTATGCTGACTCTATGGTTTCCTTTGTAATATGTACCATAAACTTTGCATATCCGTTTTTTGTTTTGCGCTGGTCGCTGTTCCTTTTCATCAACCCGATATTTTTGTGCGTATGACATGTTACTAGGCTGACTCCATAGTTGTAACATGAGTATTTAGTGGAGCGTCAGGCTTTTGCTTTTTTAGCTCGTGGTACATGCGCTGCACGTTGCGTACGTTATTTAACGTTATCTTGCAAATTTTTCATCAGGGATAGGATGTTTTAAATATTGATGGTTGGCTTAAAAATTTAACGTAGCAAAAATATCCGTATAGCGGAGCCTTTTAATGTTTGTTTCCCTGGACCTTTCCCTTGCACCTGGTAAAGCGATTTTTTCATTTTCTAAACGAAATAGTGCAATTTTCAAACTGAGAAAATTAGTTGAACTGTGAGAAGCCGGTTTACCGAATGATTTGGTCACTATGAAGACTCAAGTATTCATATATTAATTGTATGCTAATTTCGTGGAAGTATGCCATCTATCAGCAGAGATAGATGTTTTTTCCTTTTCCCCTCCACCCCTCCCCCCTTCCGTTTCCAATACATATTGTGGTTACTTTCCAGGATTAGGGAAATTCCGTCTGAAGGAATCCGTATTTGTATGAAAGAGTATTGTCCAAAAATTAAAAAACGTAGATCGCTCACTAAAAACGTCCAAAAATAGATTTTGGGTTAGAATATTTTTCATTAAAGACTGTCAAAAATGCTCTCGGTTACAAAATATAAGTAACGTTTTAAAGTAGATGATAGTAGCTGCGATACTAAGGCAAACGCACACCAATGCTTAAATTTTGAAAAACTTATCAGATTTAGTCCTACTTTGGTGTAAATACATTTAACAGATTTCTGACCAACTAGCAGCAAAACTTTAAAATCTACAAATACTAAAACGTTAAAATTTTCCTTTGAGGGCCCAGGGTGAATGAAATTTCAAAATTAAAATTTTCTGCAAATTATGTGTGCCTTCGCATCACCAACAAAGAGCTAAACGTGTAATTCCGTTAGGGATAGCAAGATGTTATCAATAGTGTGTTATTAACCTGTTGGGGGAGGCGGATTGTGTTCATACATGCGCAAAGGGTGTACCGCGGGTGTGCGCGCAGTGCTAGCTAGTCGAACGCTGTTCATGTTGTTAAAGTTGTTCAATTTAGCATGAATTATTCGGAAAAGCCACCTTATAATTAACGAACATTCTGTCGTGTGTATATAATTTCTACAACAATGAAAAGTTTTAGTGAGCTTTGCAAGCAGATTAGAATGCGCGAAATGAGTGAAAAAGGAGTGGGAAATTCAAGAGGGCCGCATATTTCCTAATACTTTATAAATGTCACGATCGCAGCTATTCTAATGCGAATTCTAATTTCCGGTACACCCTGTGAAGAGAGACTTGGCCCATGTATGATTATATTTTTGTGGAAATTTGTCAATATTGACAACAGTGATTATTCTGCAAAAATCAATAGAACGATATCTAGGTCTTGCGATTGCGAATATTATAAAGTACGCTCACTGTTGTTGTTTCTGAGATATTTCTGAGTAGGTTTTGTTAGACTTGCTGTTTGCTAAAGCTTAATTTGACTAGATGCAATGCTTGTATTGTTATAAAAATACTGTTTAAAATAAAGCAGTAGTTGAGTTGTTTTTGTTAATATGAATGGATACAAAAGGTAGGGATTAATATTTGACTGTAAGGGGCGGCTAAAATAGGGGTGCCCAACAGTGTTTGAGAACGGCCGTCTGGCCGATGGCTGACCAGCCTGCTGTCAGTCTGACCTTGGCCGGAAGTTCAGGCCGTCGGCCAGCTGAATAGACCAATGATGTAACACATGTAAAACAGTGTCTTTAAATTCAATCTTCAGCTAACTACATTCTGTATTCTCGAAGCTTCTTATGAATACTGCTGAAGTTGATATTGATAAAAACTGGGAAATTAAATCTAGAACTAAATCTATTCTGAAAACAGGAAAGTAAAACTTGAAATAAAATCTCAAACACTAGTGCACACACCACTGCTTGTTGGATTTTAATTCTTTTTTTGCATGCATGTAATATGAGGTCTCTGATTTCTAGCTGGTTCACAACACAAGTTATAATCACAACTAGAGTTGGGACCGGTTCCAATTTTCAAAACCGGTTCCGGTTCCGGTTCTAGAGTACCGGTTCCGGTTCCGGTTCTAGCTTCCGGTTCCCGGTTCCAAGTACAAAATTTGTAGTTACATTTTAACATTATTTAATATTGGATGCAGGCCCCCAGCAAGGGTTATACAATCAAAATTATAAAGCAATACTGCAAAGCAATTGGAATGGGTAATGCGATAATAACCAACTGAGTTAAACTTTTTTGTTTACTTAGAATTTTAAAGTTTTTGCCATATCTTGAGTTTGCTCCATTACAAATGCTGTTACTGTATGCACAACATACACTAAAACTTGTAAAAAAATTAAAACTTTAGTATGATCGAGCAAATTGTTTCGATAATTCACGGTGAGATTCTACCGAGCATCTAAATGCAGACAGCGCCTTCTGAACAGAATCTTGTAAACTGCACAACGTTTCAGTAAAACATGCTGAGAATTGAGATATACTGGAGCTTAACTTTTTATTTCTTCAGAAAGAGTACAGTGTCAGAAGCAAATAGTTTTGAAAACATTTAAATGCATTTAAAATATTTAAAAGCTGAAAGCCAAATTGGAAAGAAGAACATATATATTAAAGTTATATTTAACGAGGAAATGTACAGTCGCTTGATTACACAAAATAGCTAACAGATACTTCTACATGCTGTTCCACTATTTGAACTTTGATTGACTTTCGTCTCCGTTGCCGATAGCTTAAAAATAAGAAAATAAGTACTCAACTTTCGAAGTTTTCTACTCCTCTAAAATTTACCATTTTTTAAAAAATGTTGCTTAAATCTTGCGTGCTGACAACACTATCTTCCATTTACCAATTTTTTGAGGAGATATACTCAATTTCCGACTACATCCCATCGAGCTCTCATCTTTTCTATGAGGTTAATATTCAAATACGTAAGCTGGCTAAAGTTTTCATTCGGCGATGTATCGTTCACTTCTGAACGAAAGTGCCCGTCTTTCATCAATTACAATTGCAATTTTAGAACAGAAAATTTCAAAAATTCGTTAAAATTAGTTTAGAGACATTTTCACAACTGCATTTGTAATACACACTAAATTACTTAACAAAATTTGAAAATTCAGAAGCATGAAAACAAAAAATTACGAAATAAATAAATTCCGGAATAAAGGAAGTAGAAATTTTCCCTTACAATACGTGTTCCTAATTTTTCAAGTATGTTTAACATTTAATTTTTGTCTTAACAGACGGGATAATGTCACTAGTGTTCATTCAAAGAAACATTTGAAATTTCTCTTAATTCTATGCCTCGGCTTCAGTGAAACCTGAAACGTGCCTCGATCGCCTGAAAAGGGGAAGCGGTGAGTTTGTGTCACCTTCAGTGGAAGCTGAAGCTGTCGTTTTCAGTTGAGGGTCTAAATTTATTCTATGGAGTGTCAGCTTCAGTTTCAATTGTATAATTGTACCTTCATTTCACGTTTAGTTTGAAACTCTTAATTATTGTCAGTCTCATCCTACACATTTCGCCTTCAGGTTTAAATTTGTTTAGTTTCAGTTCAAACTAGATTTTTAGTTTCAATTTCAGTCACTAGCTTGAAAAAGATAATATGAATGGCAACAGTGAATGGCAACCACAAAACCAAAATCCAGCTTTTGCAAAATTTAAACTCCTGCAAAAAATTAGTTCAAGTCCATTTTTAAGAGTGGAACCGGCCAGTTCCAAATCCTACCGGTTCCGGTTCCGGTTCTAAAATTCCTTCCGGTTCGGTTCCGGTTCCGGTTCCGGTTCCAACCGGTTCTAGTGGAACCGGTCCCAACTCTAATCACAACGTCCTCGAAAACCTGGATCCTCCCACGATGTCGGATTTGGTCTTGGATGGAGTTCTACTTTGCGCAGACCAAATTTCTTCATATGGGCAAAACTGGAGACCTATGGGATGTATTCACACCAGATTTTAACTTCCATGGTCGCACCAGATTTAAAATAAGATTCGGCAGCCAAATGTTTACAAATTTTAAACTGCTCTTCAAGATTATGCTAGCATTTGTGACGGATTCTGTCAGATCTTTCCTGTAAATCCTTTGTTATGATTGGGTCGTGTTTGTCAATAAGTCTTTGCTTCTGTTTGGGGTCCTGATTAGTTGGTAAGGCTGCTTTAGACTAGGATAGACCAAGAGTTTATAATAGCAAGAGTAAGACAGTCAGCTCTTCTTAATACAATAAGCTTGCAAGATGCTCGAGACATTAAGGCCGAAATCTTGAGGGGGGCTTCTCAGCGTGTAAGCATGGTAAAGAGTGCATAATTGCACTATTATTAAGAAGAGGAGTCAGTCACTAGAGGGATTCTCTTCACTGCATTGTGTAACGGTGCTCCGCCCACAATGCGCGAATGTTCCCCCGTTTGGGGGGGTCGACCAAATCTACATCGCATACCCCCCCTCCGTTTGGTGGGGGGGGTAGCCAAAGAGAGGTCCCCGTTTGGTGGGGGGACAGGGTTTTTTGCGTCCAGATGTGCGTCTGGACGCAAAGTTTCTTATCCGGACGCAATGAAATTTTAACGGGACGCAAGCTAGTCGCAACATTATTTAGGGAGAAAATTCACTTTTGTAAGAGTAAAACTTTAAATGTTTCCAGTACCGATTTTTCCGTTTTTTCCGAAAATTTCTTCGGGTCCTGGGGGCTCTGCCCCCAGACCCACGGTGTTTCCCACTTTGTCATGGAATGCCAAGGTGCAAGGTCATGCCTCAATGTTATTCGTTAAGTTGTTGTCCACCTGCATCCATATCAGGATCTTTTCGAACTCATAAATTTCACTACAATAAATATATAGATCTTACTTGATGCATAATCGTGAACATTTATATTGTTCTCATTCAACACGTCAGACAGGATCAAGATTGTAGTAAAGTAAAACCCCGAAAATAACAAATTTGTAACTGTAGCAGGAGCAGAATATCCAAATTTTTTGATTCTTCTAAAAAACGTTTTTCGCAAAAAATACACAAATTTCAATTTGAATTATATAATGCAAGGCTACCATTTTTGTAAAATTTTCAAATGCAAAAGGCCTATGTACCTGCATTTCACGATGAATTTATTGTAAGTTGGGTTAATAGTAAAATGGGGAATCCTTTCAAGAAGCAGTAATTCTCATGGTTTTGAAAATGGAATTTATATGATATTTACTACCTTTCTTCTTAGTGATATTATTTCAATAACTATTTCATTAATTTTTAATACCGTAATTAGTTTGTCTATAACATTGAACATCGGAATAATGTATGCCAATAAAATCGAAAATTACTCATGAAAGTGCTACAGACGCTAAACTAATCTTTATAAACATGTCCATTACGGATTTAATCAGTAATTCCAAAAAATCTCCAACTTCTGGTGGGCTCCGCCCCCCAGACCCCCCGCTGCTCACTTCCAATGCTGTTTTCAGGGATCAGTAGTTCTCAGAGTTTTCGAAACTGAATGTATGTTTGATATTTACTACTTTTCTCAATGCTATTCCTAAACATTTCATTAATTTTTAATACTTTATTTAGTTTAACTATATTACAACATTGAAATATCGGAATGTGTGTCAATACAATTGAAAATTACTCAAGGTTTTCCGCTAGATGCAACAAGACACAGGTGTCAAATAAAATCTTTTTAAACATTTCCATTTCGGATTATTCTGGCATTGCAAAAAAGTCTTCAACTTCTGGGGGGCTCCGCCCCCCAGACCCCCCGCCGTGTACGTTGGGCGCATCTCTATTCTATAGGCACCCTTGTAATCGTGCATTTTAAGCAGCATCAACTTTCTAAATAGTGTAAATAGTGTAACACTTTAGGAATTATCAAAAGTTTTAAAAATAAAACAATTTTTTGCACAGAAAACACGACAAAACAATAATTCTACCTGGACGCAAAATTTCTTAACCGGACGCAACTTAAACTTGGCGGGACGCAAGGTTGACGCAAATCCGAAAACCAAAAAACCCCTGTTGGGGGGTAGCCAACAGCCAATCAGATTGCAGAACCCCCCCCCTCCGTTTGGTGGGGGGGGGGGTTGAGCAGAGGATTACGGTAGTTTTTGTTCTATTCGAAAATGGGTCCCCGTTTGGCGGGGGGTCACAAAAAGTGGTCCCCGTTTGGAGGGGGGCCGCCAACAGCCAATCAGAATGAGCAAAACTTAGCCTGCTTGAGCGACCCCCCAAACGGGGACCTCTTTCAGCGACCCCCCCCCCCCAAACGGGGTCCACTTTTGGCTACCCCCCCCACCAAACGGAGGGGGGTATACCTGTCGACCCCCCCCCCCAAACAAGGGAACATTCAAGCAACGTCAAGAATAGGAGCTCTCTAGTGGCTTACTCTTCTTCTAATATATAGAAGAAAATCATGGACTCTTGATGGTACGCTGAATTTTTTCAAAAACGGGCGTTTTCGCCAAATTAAATACTATAACTTGAGCTAGGAAAATCGTACAGCAATAATTTTTATATCATTATGTTGCGTAGAACGAGATCTTTTTAACAATATAAAAATTATATAATTCGGTTTAGGCAATCTCTCATAAATTCAGCAACAACATAAGGCATTTCTAAGAAATGATGAAATTCCCAGAATTGTCTTGGCAAGGATGCTTTATTGCCGGTTTTGTAAGAGATTGCCTAAACCGAACTATATAATTTTGATATCGTTAAAAAGATCTCATTCTACGCAACATAATGATATAACAAGCTTATTTGCATGAATGGGCTGCCGTTGTCATTTTTCCTCTTTTAACAAAAAATTTTCCGTGTCCAGCACCACGAAATCCGTAAATTTTCCGGAAATCTCTATTTCAGTTTCGAATTAGTCTATGACCAACTTCTGAGAGAAAACGAAGACAAAAAATTTTCTGGTCCAAAATCCGAGTTTTCGGGAATTCCCGGATTTTCAGTTTTTCGGCCTTAACTTTCGCTAGGCGCATTTCCGGAAAGTGTCGCAAGAAGGAAAGTTGTTCAGCTCGACGTGCTCTTTCATTTGAGTACCATATCGACCACGTTCGGAAAAAAGCTTTCAAAATCCAGAATTTTCCGGGTCCAATATCTCGAAATCCGTAAATTTTCCGGAAATTTTGATTTCGGTTTCGAAATCAGCGTCGTCGAATTACCTTCGGACCAACTTTTGAGAGAAATCGGAGACAAAAAATTTTTTGGTTCAAAATCCGGGTTTTCGGGAATTCACGGATTTTCAGTTTTTCGGCCATAACTTTCGCTAGGCGCATTTCCGGAAAATGTCGCAAGAAGGAAAGTTGTTCAGCTCGACGTGCTGTTTCATTTGAGTACCATATCGACTACTTTCGAAAAAAGTTTTCAAAATCCGGAATTTTCCGGGTCCAATATCTCGAAATCCGTATAAACTTTCCGGGAATTTCGATTTCAGTTTCGAAATCAGCGCCATCGAATTAGTCTATGACCAACTTCTGAGAGAAAACGAAGACAAAAAATTTTCTGGTCCAAAATCCGAGTTTTCGGGAATTCACGGATTTTCAGTTTTTCGGCCATAACTTTCGCTAGGCGCATTTCCGGAAAATGTCGCAAGAAGGAAAGTTGTTCAGCTCGACGTGCTCTTTCATTTGAGTACCATATCGACTACTTTCGAAAAAAGTTTTCAAAATCCGGAATTTTCCGGGTCCAATATCTCGAAATCCGTAAATTTTCCGGGAATTTCGATTTCAGTTTCGAAATCAGCGCCATCGAATTAGTCTATGACCAACTTCTGAGAGAAAACGAAGACAAAAAATTTTCTGGTCCAAAATCCGAGTTTTCGGGAATTCCCGGATTTTCAGTTTTTCGGCCTTAACTTTCGCTAGGCGCATTTCCGGAAAGTGTCGCAAGAAAAGTTGTTCAGCTCGACGTGCTCTTTCATTTGAGTACCATATCGACTACTTTCGAAAAAGTTTTCAAAATCCGGAAATTTCCGGGTCCAATATCTCGAAATCCGTAAATTTTCCGGGAATTTCGATTTCAGTTTCGAAATCAGCGCCATCGAATTAGTCTATGACCAACTTCTGAGAGAAAACGAAGACAAAAAATTTTCTGGTCCAAAATCCGAGTTTTCGGGAATTCCCGGATTTTCAGTTTTTCGGCCTTAACTTTCGCTAGGCGCATTTCCGGAAAGTGTCGCAAGAAAAGTTGTTCAGCTCGACGTGCTCTTTCATTTGAGTACCATATCGACCACGTTCGGAAAAAAGTTTTCAAAATCCAGAATTTTCCGGGTCCAATATCTCGAAATCCGTAAATTTTCCGGAAATTTTGATTTCGGTTTCGAAATCAGCGTGGTCGAATTATCTTCGGACCAACTTTTGAGAGAAATCGGAGACAAAAAATTTTTTGGTTCAAAATCCGGGTTTTCGGGAATTCACGGATTTTCAGTTTTTCGGCCATAACTTTCGCTAGGCGCATTTCCGGAAAATGTCGCAAGAAGGAAAGTTGTTCAGCTCGACGTGCTCTTTCATTTGAGTACCATATCGACTACTTTCGAAAAAAGTTTTCAAAATCCGGAATTTTCCGGGTCCAGTATCTCGAAATCCGTAAATTTTCCGGGAATTTCGATTTCAGTTTCGAAATCAGCGCCATCGAATTAGTCTATGACAAACTTTTGAGCAAAATCGGAGGCAAAAAATTTTACGTTTCCCTTGGTCCCCCTTAGCATTTTAAAAAATTCCGGGATTCGCCTTTCCCGGAATCCGGGAAGTACCGAACTGCCCGAAGTAGGGGAGCACTAATCCGGGAGCACTTTAGGTCACCCCCAACTCCCCCTGAAAATTTCAGCCGGATCGGTCCAGCCAATCAAAAGCTAGAGGGGGGGGGACAAGAATCCGGAGAAGAAATAATAAAGAAACTAGCGAAGTTGCGAGAATGGGTTGCCGCGGCATTTGCCCTTTTGGGGGACGGATTTTCAGAAGAATGCAACAGTATTTTGGTCGTAATTTTCGCTACACGCATTTCCCGAAAATGCCGCAAGCAGAAAAGTTGTTCAGCTCGACGAGCTCTTTCATTTGAGTACCATATTGACCACATTTGAAGAAATTTTTTAAAATCCGGGTTTTCGTGAATTCCCGGATTTTCAGTTTTTCGGCTGTAACTTTCGCTAGACGCATTTCCGGAAAATGCCGCAAGCAGAAAAGTTGTTCAGCTCGACGAACTCTTTCATTTGAGTACCATATTGACCACTTCTGAAGAACTTTTTTAAAATCCGGGTTTTCGTGAATTCCCGGATTTTCAGTTTTTCGGCTGTAACTTTCGGTAGGCGCATTTCCGGAAAATGTCGCAAGAAGGAAAGTTGCTCAGCTCGACGAGCTCTTTCATTTAAGTACCATATCGACCACTTTCGGAAAACTTTTTCAAAATCCGGAATTTTCCAGGTCCAATATCTCGAAATCCGTAAATTTTCCGGAAATTTCGATTTCATTTCGAAATCAGCGCTATCGAATTACCCTATGCCCAACTTTTAAGCGAAATCGGGGACAAAAAATTTTTACGTTTCCCTTGGTCCCCCCTTACCATTTTAAAAAATTCCGGGAGCCGCCATTCCCGGAATCCGGGAAATACCGGACTGTCCGCGCTTCAGTCAACACTTCACCCCACCCCAAACCTCCACTGAAAATTTCAGCCCAATCGGTCCACCCAATCAAAAGTTAGAGGGGGGGCAGGGGGTGGTAACGAGATTAAATAATAATAATAATAATAATAATAATAAATCCTACCGGCATCAACGGGTTGTCGCAGCCATTTTCCTTTTATCTAAAGGGCCAAAACTCAGTTTTGGTACATTTTCAGAACTTGTTTCTATTGCAACCTTCTTCCTACTCGTTGAGGGCTTTCAAATGAGTACCATATCGACTACTTTTGAGACAATTTTTAAAAATTCCGATTTTCCGGGAATTCCCGGATTTTCGGTTTTTCGGACGGAACTTTCGCTAGGCGCATTTTCTAAAAATGTCGCAAGAAGCAAAGTTGCTCAGCTCGACGAGCTCTTTCAGTTGAGCCCCATATTGACCACTTTTGAAGAAATTTTTCAAAATCCGGAATTTTCCGAAACGAATATCTCGAAATCCGTAAATTTTCCGGAAATTTCGATTTCGGTTTCGAAATCAGCGTGGTCGAATTACCCTATGACCAACTTTTGAGGGAAATCGGAGACAAAAAATTTTTACGTTTCCCTTGGTCCCCCCTTACCATTTTTAAAAATTCCGGGAGCCGCCATTCCCGGAATCCGGGAGGTATCGGGCTACCCGCACTTCCGGTACCACTTCACCCCACCCCCAACTGGTACTGATAATTTCAGCCCGATCGGTCCAGCCAATCTCGAGAAAAAGGGGGGGGGACAAGATTGTTTACCGATATAATAAATAAACAAGCAAAGTGGCATGAATGGGTTGCCGCTGGCATTTTTCCTCTTATCAGGAGTCATAACTGAAGCTGCGTACATTTAAGAGCCTTGGCCCTATTACAACTTTTTCTCTACTCAATGAGAGCTTCCGAATGACACCGGTATCGACCGGATCCGACAATTTTCAATTTTGACCCATTTTGACCGGTTTTGGCCATTTTTGACTCCTTTGACGCCCCGTAACTCATTTTCTGTACATTTTGGTGCTTTGTCCCTATTACAACTTTTTATCTACGCAACGAGAGCTTTCAAATGATACCGATATGAGTCCGATCTGAGAACTTTCAATTTTGAGCCATTTTGGCCGTTTTTGGCCATTTTTCACCATTTTTCACCTCATAACTCAAAATGAGTGCATTTTCAGGCCTTGACCCTATTACAACTTTTTCATTACTCATCGAGAGCTTTCGATTGATACCAAAATTAGCTCATTTGGACAACTTTTTTATTTTACTCATTTTTACTCACGGGGGTGCTCCGGGAGCACCTCTGCTCCCCCGGGGCTCTCCGCGCTTCCGGGAGCAGTTCAAGTCAAGACCTTCAAAATGATGTATCAACCACCTCTCTACCCCTTTCCAATCTCGAGATAGAGGGGGGGACAAGAATCCGGAGAATAATAATAATAAATAATAAATAAATCCTACCGGCATCAACGGGTTGTCGCAGCCATATTCCTCTTATTCCTCTGTGCTTATATTGACTCGGGCTAAAACTCAGTTTTGGAACATTTTCAGACTTTGGCCCTATAACAACTTTTTCCCTACTCGCTGAGAGCTTTCGAATAAGTACTATTTTGACAACTTTTAGGACAATTTTTAAAATTCCGGTTTTTCCGAGAATTCCCGGATTTTCAGTTTTTCGGCCGTAATTTTCGCTGGACGCATTTCCGGAAAATGCCGCAAGAAGGAAAGTTGCTCAGCTCGAGGAGTTCTTTCATTTGAGTACCATATCGACCACTTTCGGAAAAATTTTTCAAAATCCGGAATTTTCCGGGCCGAATATCTCGTAATCCGTGAATTTTCCGGGAATTTCAATTTCAGATTCGAAATCAGCGCCACCGATTTACCTTATGACCAACTTTTAAGCAAAATCCGAGACAAAAAATTTTTAAGTCCAAAATCCGGGTTTTCGTGAATTCCCGGATTTTCAGTTTTTCGGCTATAACTTTCGCTAGACGCATTTCCGGAAAATGTCGCAAGAAGGAAAGTTGTTCAGCTCGGCGAGCTCTTTCATTTGAGTACCATATCGACCACTTTTGGAGAAATTTTTCAAAATCCGGAATTTTCCGGGTCGAATATCTCGAAATCCGGAAATTTTCCGGAAATTTCGATTTCAGTTTCGAAATCAGCGTGGTCGACTTACCCTATGACCAACTTTTAAGCGAAATCGGAGACAAAAAATTTTTAAGTTTCCCTTGGTCCCCCCTTACCATTTTTAAAAATTCCGGGAGCCGCCATTCCCGGAATCCGGGAGATATCGGGCTACCCCCACTTCCGGTACCACTTCAGGTCACCCTACAACTATGGTGAAAATTTCAGCCCGATCGGTCCAGCCAATCTCGAGAAAAAGGGGGGGACAAGATTGTTTACCGATATAATAAATAAACTAGCGACTGCGAGAGTGTGTTGCCCACCTGCACATTCCATTTAGGTCACAGCTTTATTTCCTAAGACTTTGATAGCCTCTCGTTCAAGAAATGCGTGCTTCTGCAATATGCTTGGTTTTATTCGAATACAATAATGACGACACCTTCATCCTAAAATGGTTGCCCTTAGAAGGGCAGTTGGGATAATTACGAATTACCTTATAACCGACTTTTCAACCAAATCGGAGACAAAAAGTTTTTGACCATTTTTGACACCTTTGCCTGAACATGGTTGCCCATAAAAGGGCAGTTGGGATAAGCAATTTTCAACTACATATCGCTAAAAGTTATTTGATATACCATTCTAAACGTGTCCTAGCAAATACACCGGCTCATCTTGACTAAGACAAAAAGGTTTAGACCGTCTGGCACTGTGACGACAGTCTGCTCACTTTCGCCTTCCCAGAGAACCAGAACCACCGTTACGATTTTTAAAAATTTAAAATTTAAATTCCCTGCCCTGGTCGACTGGGTGGGGGTAGAGCGATGAAATTCACGGATGCACACCTTCTTTTCACGCTCTTCAAAATGAGATATTAACCAACCCTGTACCCCTTCCCAATCTCGAGATCTAGGGGGGGGACACCCACCTGCTAATAATAATAATAAGAAGAAGAAGAATAAACAGACAGTAGAAAGGGTTGCCCTCTTCCTTTGGAAAGGTGGGCGTGGAAATCAGCGTGGTCGACTTACCCTATGACCAACTTTTAAGCGAAATCGGAGACAAAAAATTTTTAAGTTTCCCTTGGTCCCCCCTTACCATTTTTAAAAATTCCGGGAGCCGCCATTCCCGGAATCCGGGAGATATCGGGCTACCCCCACTTCCGGTACCACTTCAGGTCACCCTACAACTATGGTGAAAATTTCAGCCCGATCGGTCCAGCCAATCTCGAGAAAAAGGGGGGGACAAGATTGTTTACCGATATAATAAATAAACTAGCGACTGCGAGAGTGTGTTGCCCACCTGCACATTCCATTTAGGTCACAGCTTTATTTCCTTAGACTTTGATAGCCTC
Organism: Trissonchulus latispiculum; assembly: GCA_030248195.1. Lineage (NCBI taxonomy): Eukaryota > Metazoa > Nematoda > Enoplea > Enoplida > Ironidae > Trissonchulus > Trissonchulus latispiculum. The sequence continues at coordinate 44,921 of JASAND010020443.1, forward strand.
TCGTTCAAGAAATGCGTGCTTCTGCAATATGCTTGGTTTTATTCGAATACAATAATGACGACACCTTCATCCTAAAATGGTTGCCCTTAGAAGGGCAGTTGGGATAATTACGAATTACCTTATAACCGACTTTTCAACCAAATCGGAGACAAAAAGTTTTTGACCATTTTTGACACCTTTGCCTGAACATGGTTGCCCATAAAAGGGCAGTTGGGATAAGCAATTTTCAACCACATATCGCTAAAAGTTATTTGATATACCATTCTAAACGTGTCCTAGCAAATACACCGGCTCATCTTGACTAAGACAAAAAGGTTTAGACCGTCTGGCACTGTGACGACAGTCTGCTCACTTTCGCCTTCCCAGAGAACCAGAACCACCGTTACGATTTTTAAAAATTTAAAATTTAAATTCCCTGCCCTGGTCGACTGGGTGGGGGTAGAGCGATGAAATTCACGGATGCACACCTTCTTTTCACGCTCTTCAAAATGAGATATTAACCAACCCTGTACCCCTTCCCAATCTCGAGATCTAGGGGGGGACACCCACCTGCTAATAATAATAATAATAATAAATCCTACCGGCATCAACGGGTTGTCGCGCATTTTCCTCTTATTCCTCTGTGCTTATATCGGCTCGGGCTCAAACTCAGTTTTGGAACATTTTCAGACTTTGGCCCTATCACAACTTTTTCCCTACTCGCTGAGATCTTTCGAATAAGTACCATATTGACAACTTTTAGGACAATTTTTAAAATTCCGGTTTCCCGGGAATTCCCGGATTTTCAGTTTTTCGGCTGTAATTTTCGCTGGACGCATTTCCGGAAAATGTCGCCAGAAGGAAAGTTGCTCAGCTCGACGAGTTCTTTCATTTGAGTACCATATTGACCGCTTTCCGAAAAATTTTTCAAAATCCGGAATTTTCCGGGCCTAATATCTCGAAATCCGTGAATTTTCCGGGAATTTCAATTTCAGATTCGAAATCAGCACCACCGACTTACCCTATGACCAACTTTTAAGCAAAATCCGAGACAAAAAAGTTTTAAGTCCAAAATCCGGGTTTTCGTGAATTCCGGGATTTTCAGTTTTTCGGCTATAACTTTCGCTAGACGCATTTCCGGAAAATGTCGCAAGAAGGAAAGTTGTTCAGCTCGGCGAGCTCTTTCATTTGAGTACCATATCGACCACTTTTGGAGAAATTTTTCAAAATCCGGAATTTTCCGGGTCGAATATCTCGAAATCCGGAAATTTTCCGGAAATTTCGTTTTCAGTTTCGAAATCAGCGTAGTCGACTTACCCTATGACCAACTTTTGAGCAAAATCGGAGACAAAAAATTTTTACGTTTCCCTTGGTCCCCCCTTACGATTTTTAAAATTCCGAGATTCGCCATTCCCGGAATCCGGGAGATATCGGGATGCCCTTACAAACGGGAGCACTTCAGGTCACCCTCCAACTATGGTGAGAATTTCAGCCCGATCGGTCCAGCCAATCTCGAGAAAAAGGGGGGGGACACAAATGTTGACCGGAATAATAAATAAACTAGCGACTGCGAGAGTGTGTTGCCCACCTGCACATTCCATTTAGGTCAGAGCTTTATTTCCTAAGACTTTGATAGCCTCTCGTTCAAGAAATGCGTGCTTCTGCAATATGCTTGGTTTTATTCGAATACAATAATGACGACACCTAATGGTTGCCCTTAAAAGGGCAGTTGGGATAAGTGATTTTTATATTACACTTTGTTAACACTACTTCATACAAATGGTTGCCCTTAAAAAGCCAGTTGGAATAATTACGAATTACCTTATAACCGACTTTTCAACCAAATTGGAGACAAAAAGTTTTTGACCATTTTTGACACCTTTACCTGAACATGGTTGCCCATAAAAGGGCAGTTGGGATAAGCAATTTTCAACTACATATCGCTAAAAGTTACTTGATATACCATTCTAAGCGTGTCCTAGCAAATACACCGGCTCATCTTGATTAACTAGTTCAAAAAAGGACAGATATTAGGTGTATCTGGGCAGTTTGCTCACTTTTGCGGTCTCCAACAGTGTAACTTTTGGCCATATCTCGAGATTCTCAAAAGGTAGAAAAATTTCGATTGCAGATTTGGCATCTGCGTCCCCGAATTACCTTATAACCGACTTTTCAACCAAATCGGAGACAAAAAGTTTTTGACCATTTTTGACACCTTTGCCTGAACATGGTCGCCCATAAAAGGGCAGTTGGGATAAGCAATTCTCAACTACATATCGCTAAAAGTTACTTGATATACCATTCTAAGCGTGGCCTAGCAAATACACCGGCTCATCATGACTAACTAAAGTCTGACCAAAAATTCTTGGAACCGAAATGTGAGCGGCTGTCCTGAGTTATCATTTGAAGGTAGCCTATACAATGTATATAGTTTTCGAATCCTCGGGAATCCGAGATTTCGAAAATCCGAAAAATTCCGAAATTCCTGATTTCATTCACGGAAAATTTAAAATTTTTAATTTTTCGCCGAATTTTTATCGCAATCACAATTTGGTTCTCACAGTCGAATAGAGCTGGGCCCGCTACACATTTTTGCTCTTAGAAGCTTTTCACGAAAATGCACTCAATTTCCGGAATTCTGGGTTTTTTAAATTACCGGATTTTAAAAATTACCTCCAATACCCTCCAGATTGGTATCGCTCGAAAGCCCTTATCGAGCTGAACAACTTTTGTAATAGAATGAACTCGTGAAAATGCACTCAATTCCCGGAATTCGCGAAAACCGGATTTTCCGGATTTTAAAAATTTTCTCCAATACTCACAATATGGGTATCATTCGAGAGCTCTTGATGAGCTGAACAAATCTTGTAATAGAACCAATGTCTGAAAATGCACCTAAATCCCGGAATTCACAAATTCGGATTTCACTCTAGCTTGGAAATTTTTTGTGAATTCCGAGAACTGGGCTCATTTCTGCAAGTTGGTTCTATTACAAGATTTGTTCAGCTCATTAGGAGCTCTCGAATGATACCCATATTGTGGGTATTGGAGAAAATTTTTAAAATCCGGAAGATCCGGTTTTCGCGAATTCCGGAAATTGAGTGCATTTTCACGAGTTCGTTCTATTACAAAAGTTGTTCAGCTCGATAAGAGCTTTCGAATGATACCCATTTTGTGGGTATTGGAGGAAATTTTTAAAATCCGGTAATTTAGAAAATCCGGAATTCTGGAAATTGGGTGTATTTTCGCGAAAAGCTTCTAAGAGCAAAATTGTGCAGCAGGACCATCTCTAATCGACTGTGAGAACCAAATTTTGATTGCGATAAAAATTGGGCGAAAAACCAAAAATTTTGAATTTTCCGTGCATGAATTCCGGAATTTCGGATTTTTTCGAATTTTCGAAATCTCGGGTTTCTGAGGATTCGAAAAATATATACATTATATAGGCTACCTTCAAATGATAACTCAGGACAGCCGCTCACATTTCGGTTCCAAGAATTTTTGGTCAGACTTTAGTTCAAAAAACACGGATATTAGGTGTTTCTGGGCAGTTTGCTCAATTTTGCGGTCTCCAACAGTGTAACTTTTGGCCATATCTCGAGATTCTCAAAAGGTAGAAAAATTTCGATTGCAGATTTGGAATCTGCGTCCCCGAATTACCTTATAACCGCCTTTTCAACCAAATCAGAGACAAATTGTTTAGACCGTCTGGCACTGTGGCGACAGTCTGCTCACTTTTGCGGTCTCCAACATCAATTTTTTAAAAATTAAATTCCCTGCCCTGGTCGACTGGGTGGAGATAGAGCGATGAAATTGACGGATGCACACCTTCTTTTCACGCTCTTCAAAATGAGGTATGAACCAACCCTGTACCCCTTCCCAATCTCGAGATCTAGGGGCGAAAAACAACTGATAATAGGCGTTTCCAGAGAACCAGAACCACCACCTTCGATTTTTAAAAATTTAAATTTTAAATTCCCTGCCCTGGTCGACTGGGTGGAGATAGAGTGATGAAATTCACGGATGCACACCTTCTTTTCACGCTCTTCAAAATGAGGTATTAACCAACCCTGTACCCCTTCCCAATCTCGAGATCTAGGGGGGGGACACCCACCTGCTAATAATAAGAATAATAATAATAATAATAATAATAATAATAATAATAATAAACAGACAGTAGAAAGGGTTGCCCTCTTCCTTTGGAAAGGTGGGCAACACAATAAATAAATAAATAAATAAACTAGCGACTGCGAGAGTGTGTTGCCCACCTGCAAATTCCATTTGGGTCAGAGCTTTATTTCCTAAGACTTCGATAGCCTCTCGTTCAAGAAATGGGTTCTTCTGTTATATGATTGGTTTTATTCGAATACAATAATGACGACAACTTTATCCTAAAATGGTTGCCCTTAAAAGGGCAGTTGGGATAAGTGATTTTTATATAACACTTTGTTAATACTGCTTCATACAAATGGTTGCCCTTAAAAAGGCAGTTGGGATAAGTGATTTTCCAATTACACTTTGTTAGCACGACTTCATACAAATGGTTGCCTTTAAGCAGAAAGTTGGGATAAGTGATTTTTCAAGTATACCTTGAATATATGCTGCTTCATACAAATGGTTGCCCTTAAGAAGGCAGTAGGGATAAGCGATATTTTGACTAAACGTCGATTGCAGATTTGAAATCTGCGTCCTCGAATCACCCTAGGACCGACTTTTCAGCCACATCGGAGACAAAAAGTTTTTGACCATTTTTGACACCTTCATCTGAAAATGGTTGCCCATAAAAGGGCAGTTGGGATAAGCAATTTTCAACTTAATATCGCTAAAAGTTACTTGATATACCATTCTAAGCCGTGTCCTAGCAAATACACCGACTCATCTTGACTAACGAGTTCGAAAAACAACTGATAATAGGCGTTTCTAGCTGTTTGCTCACTTTTGCGGTCTCCAACAGTGTAACTTTTGGTCATATCTCGAGATCCATACAAGCTAGAAAAATTTCGATTGCAGATTTGGAATCTACGTCCCCGAATTACCCTATGACCGACTTTTCATCCAAATCGCTGACAAAAAGTTTTTGACCATTTTTGACACCTTCATCTGAAAATGGTTGCCCATAAAAGGGCAGTTGGGATAAGGAATTTTCGAATAAATATCGCTAAAAGTTACTTGATATACCATTCTAAGCCGTGTCCTAGCAAATACACCGGCTCATCTTGACTAACGAGTTCGAAAAACAACTGATAATAGGCGTTTCCAGAGAACCAGAACCACCACTTTCGATTTTTGAAAATTTAAATTTTAAATTCCCTGTCCTGGTCGACTGGGTGGAGATAGAGCGATGAAATTGACGGATGCACACCTTCTTTTCACGCTCTTCAAAATGAGATATTAACCAACCCTGTACCCCTTCCCAATCTCGAGATCTAGGGGGGGGACACCCACCTGCTAATAATAATAACTAGCGACTGCGAGAGTGTGTTGCCCACCTGTACATTCCATTTAGGTCACAGCTTTATTTCCTAAGACTTTGATAGCCTCTCGTTCAAGAAATGCGTTCTTCTGCAATATGCTTGGTTTTATTCGAATACAATAATGACGACGCCTTCATTCTAAAATGGTTGCCCTTGAAAAGGCAGTTGGGATAAGTGACTTTCCCATTTCACTTTGTTAACACTACTTCATACAAATGGTTGCCCATAAAAGGGCAGTTGGGATAAGCAATTTTCGACTGAATATCGCTAAAAGTTACTTGATACACCCTTCTAAACCGTGTTCTAGCAAATCCACCGGCTAAACTTGGCTAATGAGTTAAAAAAACACAGATATTAGGGGTTTCTGGGCAGTTTGCTCACTTTTGCGGTCTCCAACAGTGTAACTTTTGGCCACATCTCGAGATACTCAAAAGCTAGAAATATTTCGATTACAGATCTGGAATCTGCGTCCCCGAATTACCCTAGGACCGACTTTTCAACCAAATCGGAGACAAAAAATTTTTGACCATTTTTGACACCTTTGCCTGAACATGGTTGCCCATAAAAGGGCAGTTGGGATAAGCAATTTTCAACTACATATCGCTAAAAGTTACTTGATATACCATTCTAACCGTGTTCTAGCAAATCCACCAGCTAAACTTGACTAATGAGTTCAAAAAACACAGATATTAGGGGTTTCTGGGCAGTTTGCTCACTTTTGCGGTCTCCAACAGTGTAACTTTTGACCACATCTCGAGATCCATACAAGCTAGAAAAATTTCGATTGCAGATTTGGAATCTACGTCCCCGAATTACCCTATGACCGACTTTTCATCCAAATCGCTGACAAAAAGTTTTTGACCATTTTTGACACCTTCATCTGAAAATGGTTGCCCATAAAAGGGCAGTTGGGATAAGGAATTTTCGAATAAATATCGCTAAAAGTTACTTGATATACCATTCTAAGCCGTGTCCTAGCAAATACACCGGCTCATCTTGACTAACGAGTTCGAAAAACAACTGATAATAGGCGTTTCCAGAGAACCAGAACCACCACCTTCGATTTTTAAAAATTTAAATTTTAAATTCCCTGCCCTGGTCGACTGGGTGGAGATAGAGTGATGAAATTCACGGATGCACACCTTCTTTTCACGCTCTTCAAAATGAGATATTAACCAACCCTGTACCCCTTCCCAATCTCGAGATCTAGGGGGGGGGGACACCCACCTGCTAATAATAAGAATAATAATAATAATAATAATAATAATAATAATAATAATAAGAATAAACAGACAGTAGAAAGGGTTGCCCTTTTTTCCTTTGGAAAGGTGGGCAACACAATAATAACTAGCGCTACTGCAAGAATGTGTTGCCCACAACACATTCCTTTGGGGTATAAATTGTACTAGAGACCTTTTAAGCTGTTTCTGTTCAGGAAATCTGTCCCAGGACTCAAAGAGCTTTCAATTAAGCACCATATTGCCCATGTTTCAACGAATTTTTGAAAATCCGGTTTTTTCCGGAAATTCCGGATTTTCCAATCTGCGGCCATAACTTTCGCTAGAAACAGTTCCAGAAAATATGGTAAGGACAAAAATTACTCAGCTCGACGAGCTCTTTCATTTGAGCCCAATATCGACCACTTTTGAAGAACTTTTTCAAAATCCGGAATTTTCCGGATCGAATATCTCGAAATCCGTAAATTTTCCGGAATTTTCGATTTCGGTTTCGAAATAAGCGTGGTCGAGTTACCCTATGACCGACTGTTGAGCCAAATCGGAGACAAAAAATTTTAGACCAAATTTTGAATTTTTGAGATTTCGCCTTGGTCCCCCCTTACAATCCCGAAAAATCCGAATTTTCAAAACCCGGAATTTCGGAACCATCTTGCTTCCGGGAGATGTCCTAGTCAAGGGCTTCAAAATAAGGTATCAACCACCCCTGTACCCCTTCCCAATCTCGAGATCTAGGGGGGGACAGACGGATAATAATAAGCACAGAACGATAACAAAGTGTTGCCCATTCCTTTGGAAAAGTGGGCAACACAATAAATCCTACCGGCATCAACGGGTTGTCGCAGCCATTTTTCCTCTTATCTACAGGGACAAAACTCAGTTTTGGCACATTTGCAAGCTTTGGTGGTATTGCAACTTTTTTCCTACTCGCTTAGAGCTTTCGAATGACGTCAATATGAACGCAATTGGTCAACTTTCAATTTTGACCATTTTTGCAGCATCAGCGTATCGAGGGTCAAAACGCAAATTTGATACATTTTCAAGATTTGGCCCTATTACAACTTTTTCTCAGCTCGATGAGAGCATTCGAATGATACCAATATTGCCCCGATCCGACAACTCTCAATTTTGACCATGTATGGAAAATGGTTGCCCATAAAAGGGCAGTTGGGATAAGAAATTTTGAATAATTATTGCTGAAGGTTATTTAATACAGTCTCTTAAAACGTATTCTAGCAAATCCACCAGCTCAACTTGAGTAACAAGGTCAAAAACTCTTATATTAGGCGTTTCTGCGCAGTTTGCTCACTTTTGCGGTCTCCAACAGTGTAACTTTTGGCCATATCTCGAGATCCACAAGGGCTAGGAAAATTTCGATTGCAGATTTGGAATCTACGTCCCCGGGTTACCCTATGACCAACTTTTAAGCAAAATCGGAGACAAAAAATTTTTGACCATTTTTTAGAATCGCCTTGGTCCCCCCTTACGATTTTAAAAATTCCGGGAGCCGCCATTCCCGGAATCCGGGAGATATCGGGCTGCCCCCACTTCCGGTACCACTTCAGGTCACCCTACAACTATGGTGATAATTTCAGCCCGATCGGCCCAGCCAATCTCGAGAAAAAGGGGGGGGGGACAAAGTGTTGACCGGAATAATAAATAAATAAAGAAACTTAGCCATATCAAAGGGTTGTCTTTTTTTTTAAAAAAATGCGACAACCCAATAAACAGACAATAGTAATGGTTGCCCTCTTCCTTTGGAAAGGTGGGCAACACAATAAAGAAACTTAGCCATATCAAAGGGTTGTCTTTTTTTTAAAAAATGCGACAACCCAATAAGAAGAATAAACAGACAGTAGAAAGGGTTGCCCTCTTCCTTTGGAAAGGTGGGCAACACAATAAATAAATAAAGAAACTTTCCCATAACAAAGGGTTGTCTTTTTTTAAAAAAAAATGCGACAACCCAATAACGGACATACCCAAGTTAAAGGGTTGCCTTTTTGTTGAAAAAGCGGCAACCCAATAAACAAGCAAATTGGCATGAATGGGTTGCCGCTGGCATTTTTCCTCTTATGCCATTAGTTTTTTCCGTTTGTAATGGGTTTTGCCGATGATTGCTACAATGGCATATATGCGGAGATAAACACCTTGTGTTTTTTATATCAAGTCGTGATCACATCTGATCTTTGTGGCTGATCTCTGATCTCAAGCTTCCATTTGTAGTTGCCATAAATCTGAAACACAAAAACACCAATATACATTTATGTGTTCATCAAATACAATTAAAGCCTACATTGTCCACGGAGAGGAAACCTCTCTACCTCTTTCGTGCATTGTTCTATCAGTTTTAAATTTGAATTTTTGCTTTTTTGTCAGCTTGAAAGATATTCGAAGTATAGAACGCACAAAAGAAGCATCCCCATCGCAGTAGGGGCCGCCCCCGATGGCGTGTAGGAGAGCACACGGGTTTTTGTTTTTTTATTTTATTAAAAAATCATACACATTTATATACAACAGTAACAATGCAAAATACAACATTACGGTCACCCATAAGATATCTCAAGCTTGTCTATTGATGCCAATCCATTCCACGTCGTTGCTTTCCATTTGTTTGGTATAATGAAGAAATACGACTGTTGTGCATGAGCGAGCAATCAGCTACACTACATGCCAAACATATAAAGTATAAACGACACCGCAGATGTGCACGAGCGAGCAATCAGCTACACTACATGCCAAACATACAAAGTATAGAAAACACCGCAGATGTGCACGAGCGAGCAATCAGCTACACTACATGACAAACATACAAAGTATATCGACACCGCAGTTGTGAATGAGCGAGCAATCAGCTACACTACATGGCAAACATATAAAGTATACACGATATAATGAACAGATATGGCAGTGGTGCATGAGCGAGCAATCAGCTACACTACATGGCAAACATATGAAGTATAGACAAGATAATGAAGAGACATGACGGTTGTGCATGAGCGAGCAATCAGCTACACTACATGGCAAACATATAAAATATACACGATATAATGAACAGATATGGCAGTGGCGCATGAGCGAGCAATCAGCTACACTACATACCAAACATATAAAGTATACACAAGATAATGAAGAGACACGACGGTTGTGCATGAGCGAGCAATCAGCTACACTACATGGCAAACATATAACGTATACACAAGATAATGAAGAGACACGACGGTTGTGCATGAGCGAGCAATCAGCTACACTACACGGCAAACATATAAAGTATAGACAACATAATGAAGAGACATGACGGTTGTGCATGAGCGAGCAATCAGCTACACTACATGCCAAACATATAAAGTATACACAAGATAATGAAGAGACACGACGGTTGTGCATGCGCGAGCAATCAGCTACACTACATGGCAAACATATAAAGTATAGACAAGATAATGAAGAGACATGACGGTTGTGCATGAGCGAGCAATCAGCTACACTACATGGCAAACATATAAAGTATACTCGATATAATGAAGAGACATGA
>JASAND010020447.1:0-25044 GCA_030248195.1 Trissonchulus latispiculum
TACATATGCTAAAATCGGCCACCGAGCAAATTTAGAAGACCTGCTGCGCTGAGGCGCAGCAGGAAAAAGCTCTGTAAAGTTTGAGGCTATGCAACAAACAATTACCACCGGTTACTCCTGAAAGATTTTCGTATTTGTGCAGCATATAATTTCTATTTTTTTATCGTTTACTCTCAAAGTTATAAAAGACCCACGTATTCAAATGAACTGTTTTTCATCAAACTGCAGTCACGCTCAGCTGGTTTAAACAGCTACAGATCCCCATTGTATTATGCTTGACCAATATTTAGCCTTAGCGCATCATTAATGAAAAGTGGGCTATGCGGGTCAAAAATTTCCAGCAGGTCACGGGCATGCGTCAAGTGGGTAGAGTCAAGGGTACGTGGATCACTCGTCTTGTGAGGATCAAAACTTTTGATCCACTTCAGGTCTGTGTCCTCCTCTGTTGAAATAAGGAGGTCTGCTTTATGCGTCGCGTAGCCTATTGAATAAATGAATAATTTTTAATTAGTAGTAGTACCAAACAATCAAACGAGTACGTACGTTGAAGGGTACACGGAGTTTAACATAATATTCTTCCTGTAGTGCGGCCTTAAATGTTACTGTTCTTATACTTTATTTATAGATTGGGAAATTGTAGGATATTTTTTATCTCGCCTAGAGGCAAGATACTTGTAATCGTTTGAGACGCTTTTTGTTATTGAACTGTTTCGATCGAATCTTCAAAACGCTTTCTATTGTGAAATTTGACTCTACGAGAATTAGTAAAACGGTGTTGTCTACTCAATTATTAGGCTAGAATCCTAGATTACAGGGGAAATACCGTGGTGTGTGACATTGGGAGTGCGAACGATCATGACCAACTAGAAACTGGCAAAGCAATTACAACGATTTATTGAATTTCAAGCACGCTCAACGAGAATGTAAGAATGGAGATGTGATCTGCTACGTGATGGTGCGCTTGATCAACTAAAAGTTAAGTTAAACTTTATTTAGAATTTTAACTTAGATTTTATATCCAGCCAAAAATTTATATTCATGAGCCGCGTTTTGTAATAGAAAAAACTGGTTCTGGCAACAAATCAATTAATTAGTTTAAAATATCTTTTGATACATATCCTTTTGGTTTAGTTTACCATTTCGCAGAATGGCTACCAATACTTTTGATACAATGTTATATGTAAAATCGTAATCTTTCAAGCATCTTCAAAATACAGTTGATTCAGACTAGCCATATAGCACTGTCGTCCAGTTAGAATGAAAGATATGTTAACAATATAATTAGTAAACGTGTAAAAAATGATTGTGAGGTTGCTGGGCACCATGTACTTTATTTGAAGCCACAAGAAAGACTACAAAAGAATGGAAATAAACAAAGTTGGAACGCTAATTCTGGCTGTTTTGGACCCGAATTATAGCTATATCTATTACCTTGGAAAATCTTTTTCGAAATGGATATAACTATTATAACTGGGGAAGGAGAGTGGAATGGAAGCGTGGAGCGATATATGTCTAACCGCAGACTGACTAAAGGCTTTGGAATGCTAAAACGAGCTAAGTCGATCCACTCGTTGTGATTAGATTCTATGACAAATATAATTTGTATTAACAATAGATCAACATAAATCAAGATTAATTGAGTGCGCACAGATGTGCTTCAGGACTAATTACAAACACAAACATGAATGTTATCTTTAGACCTTATTATAAACTAACACGAGGCTATTGAGCCTCTTTAGCAGAGTTGTGTACCGTCTTCAAATGACATTTCTTTTACGCTGAGCACAGGTCGATCAGAGAGGAATGCTGATTGTACTCTCTGCACACATCGACCACAAACACGAAAGTCTAGATCCGAAGGATCTGAAATTGAACAATCGATCTACTCTGATCATTGTTCACTCCGGCTTCAATCTGGAGCCGCACTATAGTCTTCTAGGGGAAACCCTGGACTTCCCACCTTGGGCAATTTACCGAGAATGTCAAGGGGTGGCCGCCTGCGAGGTGGAGCTACCACAGGACCTCCATTACGGTGAAAGTAATGGACGTACTGATAGCCTTGTAGAACACCTCGGATAATTGCAACTGCAGTTATTCAGTGTCAGCTACCCCACCACCCAGACAAAATTCAAAAACTGCTGACACTACCCCTAACCGGCGTACCGACTGGGGTGAGGTGGCTGTAAAAAAAAAAAAAAGAATGTAAGAATAGAAAGCACTAAAGCAAAACTAATTAAATTTACAGAATATTCGTGCAATATTCGTTAGAATATTCTGCAAACTTGTGGAATGCAATGCATTGGTGGGAAATAAAACGAGCTGCTAAAATATACATTCTCTTTATACTTTAGCATTTAAACTTTAAAATTGAATTTTAATTGACATTTTATATTCGACTCTCTATGTTCGAAAGATATTGAATGGAAAATTAACGTACAACAAATAAGTAGCATCGCGGAAACAAATGTGCTATTTACTCCCAAAGTTCTTGAAAGTAGTTGCCGCCCGACGCTTTGAGCTCAACCGGGGTTGAATCCATGTTTGGCTTTTGGCTTCGACTTTGAAATTTTGGGGTTGGCTAAACCCCGATGGTCAATCTAATGTTGTCAGACTTTTTTGGGGTTGGGTTAGCTTTACCCGGGTTGACCTGTTTCAACCCCGATTTCAACCCTGTTTTTGACACCATTTTCAACCTTGCTTTCCCATGGCAGCTTACGCTGAAGAAAGCGCAGGCTTGCAATGCCTTGTTCCTAGAAACTGAAGCTCAGCAAGTATTGATCAACAATTTATGAATATTCACAAAAACGCCAAATGTAAGAAGTATTGATGATTGTCACAAAAAGCAATGAAAGAAATGATAAAATTTGCTAAAGCAAAGATCGGATCAACGTTGTTTACAGTTTATCATTGGCGGTAAGTGGCATTATCAACTAATTTCTATAAAATTTCGTTGTGTGAACTTAAATTAAATGTAAATTGACCGATAAAGCAGCATGGAATAAATATTGAGAAAACGAAATGAGTCCGTTGTTCGGTTATTTCAACTCGAGAACTAACCCAAATTCTGAATCCAAATTTAATGATAATAATGGGTTTTAACATAACTCCTTCTTCAACCCCAACAATGTTATTTTAACTGTTTATTCAAGCCTGTTTTGATAACGTTGGGTCGAAGCTTTCAACCCCAACTTCAACCCGGTTTGAGATGCCTTATAACACAGGCTCAGGAATTAGTTTCCATTGAGTGAAAATAGATATATAGGGAAACTTTAAAATTTTAAGTTATTAAGTTGTATATATTAAAACTGTTACTAGTAATCTTATTTTGGAGACGCTAATAAGGTTCCGTACTATACGTCAAATACTTTATCAAGTATTACCAATAACATGGCTCCTTCGTTAATTCCCGACAGACGTGCTGATTTGCCCGACATCCAGTCATCCACTTTTCCAACGACAGCACCGCCGATACAACCACATTCGACGGATTGGATGCCATTTACCGAATCCGGGTTTGATCAGTATCGGACAACCACAAATCCCAGGACCGGAGCAGATAATCCCAACCAATCCCACATCCTCGAAGATGGTGGGATAGAGAAGACCTCACAGGGCGGGACGGACGGAGCTCAAAATTGGGGTGGTGAGACACATCCATTCGGACCAGGATGTGTCATATACGCACCCTATCAGCTGGTGGAGGATCGTACGATAATCCAGGGAATGTCGCCAATCTGGAATCGCAAGGAACGAGAACGCAACAGACTTCGTGGCATGAATGAGGGATTCGAACGGGTGAGACAGCATCTGCCGTTGACTGACACCCATCGATACCAGAAATTGAGCAAAGTTGAGACTACGTTTGGCGATTCGATACATTCGACATTTGGAGATGGTTTTGGAGGACGATGAGCATCTGTAAGAAATGTTACATGTACCAAGTGTAGATAAAGACAAGAGTATGCAACTTCTACACTAGCATGTGCTGTGTGTCTGCTAGATATGCTCAATTGGAAAGTTATTTCACCCGACTTGTAGACGTGAAGTTAAAATAATACTCACTAATTATCTTCGGTAAGCGAAACCCTATGCTAATCTGCAAATCAGTAACAGGCAAGTTTTTTTCGTAAAATTTAGTTCACGATTTTGCTCCTCATCCATCATTTAAGGGTGAGAGAGTTTTGCCCAAAATAATGAACTGAGCATATTTAGCATGAATATGCCGTTATGAGAGTTGCATTAGGTTGGCACTAGGGCTTAGGGGTCTAAGTCCCCTTTTCACCGACAAGATTTAAGCAGCAAGATGCAGGAAGAAACTGGGCAAGGAGTTTTAAGCAAAATGGTCGGAGAATAAAATTGTTGCCGAAATTCCAAAAAGATTCCGGCTCTGCCGCAAAGCGAAAATTACATTTAATCCGCTACGCAAATTCTGTTTGTTGTTGTTGTTGTTGTTGTTTGCTGCATTAGACATCACAATGTGATGATCATCACCCGATGGCGCAAAGTGTTAGCCAGGGAACTGGACCCGTAAGGTTGCTCAAAAACAACTCAACTTAGTTGCCTGAAGTAGTCTCAAAGCCTGGTCGACATCGCGACGGATGACGTCTCCTCCTTTTTAATAATAATAAACACGCTCTGTCGGTCTCTGCGTTGAGGCCGCCGGCATTGCCATATCTGGCGTCCCGAAGTGCAGCACACAGTACAAGTCTTGAGTGCAAAAAACAACAGCAATCACGGTCTTTGCACCAAAATGAGTGAACTCCAAGTGTGCTGTTCAATGATATAGCCTAAGACGGGTGGAAGCACAGCGACAGAGCTCGCGCTTTCATCCCGGTCCTTCCTCAGAATCAGCATGACAGCGTCAACCTCCAGAACCCGCAAGAAGGCGAAAAAACTGCCATAACCTCTGTAGTACCCCCACTAAACGGGAAGGGGGCTTCTGCAATCCGATTGGCTGTTGGTGAACCCTCCATACGAAAATTGTTTTCTGCTTCCTCTTCTCACTCCAAATGTGGAGGGGCATGCTTTGTCAAACGGGGGAACTTCGGTGTATTGGGATTGAGTACCTTTAACCTATGCAAAAAGAGAAGCGCTGTAATGGCTTGCTCATGTAGTGCAGTTATGCACTATTGGTAATCATTACTAACCTCCACTCCAGCTCAAACGAAGAGGGGATTTGAACTAGATAAAATTACTTTTTTCGGACCATTTCCCCATAATAATCTAAGTTTGTTGTTGTTTTAAGGTGGTGATTCCTTTTTGGCGCATATTGTTGCTTGACGGCTTAAATAAAAGTTAAATGTGAAGAAAGTTCCCAAAATAAGTTTCTTTTAGCATCCTAACACCCTACACGCAATGCCACGTATCAAAAGTTCGACAATTGCGTCCAGTGCAGTTTTTGCCAATTCTTGATAATTGGGCTGCAGTTGCATAGTTATAACTATATTCATTCGAAAGAACTCATTGTGCTCTACATTTTGCGCTTTGAAGCAACTTTCTAGTTTTTTTACTATCGTGAGATATAGCTACATTTCTTGTTTTGGCCTCCAAAAGGTGTAATTTTGGCAGAAATCAAATAATCCATTACTTCTTTAGCTACGGAAGCCGTAAATTTAAAGTAAAGGTGTCGATTTGAAGGTCTCACAAAGGCAAATGATCGGATGCATGGTCAACTTCCAATTGCTATCCCGTGGGCTGCTTTCATACAAAATGTTTCTGCAGAAACACGACAGAATTTTTCCAACGGTTGTGGAACATTTAGCATTCAAGTTAAAGGGTTGCCACTTAGAAGATATGTTTTACACAAAAATACCTCGGGACTCTTTTTGGTCACCCCGGCTCCCGATTGCTGCTTTCTTACTAATGTGGTCGCTTGCCAAAGTTAACAAAAGTAGGCAAAAGCCAGTTTGCGCATACGTTTTAATATCTAATTTCTCCATAACGAAGAACGATTTTGCAATAATTAAAAAATGGTCCCCAGCTATTTAATGGAGATATCGAATGACATAACCGATGTCTCACGAAAAATTCACTTCAGTCTGCAAAAAATCTAGACAGTCCTTCTAAAATGCAGTAAAAAGTTTTAAAACCAAAACAAGTTTCATTGCCTTGATTAAAAAGAGAATGTTAAGCTACATTTTGATATAAAAATGGCTTCTTAACTTATTTAAAGAAATGAAGGCGTACTAGTGGTTCAAAGTTGATGTCTCCAAAAGGAATCACTACCTTAAGATCTGACCTAGGTATGTATTTTGGGAGTTAAAGATTTTTTAATTGGAACTTTGGTTTAATATAGCAGAAATTATTATATTTATAAACATAGTTAAATTAAATTAAAGTAGGGCGTGATTAGCTTAGCTTGTTTTTTTGGTTGGCTTGACAGAGATTGTAATGAAGTTGACAAGTGCTGAAACTGTAACTTCTAGACAGTCATTACAGGCTCCGCTGTCAATGCGTTCTTGCGCCTAAAAGTCTTGAAATGAAGACTGACGCTGAAAGCAAATAGATTAATTATGATTAATTATAACTTATTTGCTATGATACAGTTATTATGGTAAAGATAATCCATGACAAATAAGATTGTTATTTTGTTAGCATGTTACTATATATGAACTTGTACTGGTATTCACCAATAATTCTCAAATATATATTGCATTTAAATGGTAATGAGTACAGCTGTGTGAATAATTACTGTTCAGTGTAATATTTGTGAAATGGCAGATGACTCAGAGTTGGAAGCGGGTACCTTTTTGGCGACCCGCCCCGCCCCGCTACCCGCAAGCTGGTACCCGCCCCGCCCCGCCCCGCGGCCCGCGGCCCGCAGCCAACTGATACCCGCAAGATACCCGCAAAATTTTTCGAATGCTATATGATTACTATGCCATTAAATTTATTAAAAAATGCCAATAGTGTAAAATAAACTTTTATTTAATTAAACCTTCTAACCCACATATATACTTTACCTAACAGTGTTGAGTTGTGTTCCCGAAATATGGAAATTCACCCAAATTGCTGAAGCTTTCAAACCAAAACGTTACCAAAAAGTTTAAAAATTTAAACTAATATACATTTAATTAGGGATGCACCAGGGCTTGGGGACCGATGCCAACCTCGGTGGTTAAGCACTGGTGCCTTCTGGGACCAAACATTTGTAATTTTTTGACAATTTTTAGCCAAAATTTTGGAATTTTTAAAGTCAAAATTAAATTAAACTGGTACAGATCGTTCATTATAATTCTCATCAGTTTGAATGGAAACAATAATAGTAATTTTGCCTATACTTGAATTAATACCAAAATCGACATTTTTAGGAACATTCTCCTATCTAGACTTCCAATTTTCAGGCCCCGGCCTCGGACCCGACCTCGGTGCATCTCGACGAAAAATTAATGTTGGACTCATGTAGTTTCGAAAGAAGACCGATATTGCAAAGTTAAGGACTATTTTATTGAATCAAACGCATCTTCCAGAAATTAAAAATGCTCAAGGTTTTGAATTTGCTGAAAATTATGTATATATTGTTCGGCTATCGAAAGCGCATTTGGCCGGGTAGAGGACAGAGACCCTTGGATATGTTTAGCGACGTTAAAATTCCACTATTTTCACCAATTTTTCTAAATTATAACTACAAATAGCGATTTTTAATAAAAATAGCATTGCTTATGCTTAGACGATTTTTTAGTAAAAAGATCAGGCGAAGCCGGATAATCGTCAGAAATATGAGTCTAGAAACTTTCTTTCTTTGAGCAATTTTCATGCCCCGTGTAGCCGAATTTTTTACCGCCTGTAAGAGCAATTTTGATAACCCTTCTGGAGGAATATGCAGAGAGGATGGGTAATTCTTCCTTGTCCACCTGTGAATGTATACATGTAAAACCTCCAAGATTGAATTAGAAAAGAGGATTTTAAAGATTGAGCTTTGCGAATGTTTGCGGATTTCGGATTGATTCCAAAAATTGACCACGAGCTATTATATACGTTCTGAATAATAAAAACAAAGCGAAGTTATATATAAGTTCCCCAACTAAAATACTGTTTGTTACTACCTAACGGATTATGATAATAGTTTAGTTATCAGGATTTTTCTAGAATACCTACCTATATAATATTAGTTTGTCAAATTTTTTGAGCAAACATTCCCAGTTTCGAATTGAAGAATTTCTTGAGCAAACATTTCCAGTTTCGAACAATGGTTGACCTTATGTACCATTCACTAAAGGAACACATACAATCAAGGCATTTAAACTTTGCAAAAACGGCACGAACAGCAGTCTGTATGCTGAGCTATTTAGTACGTCTGGTTACTGAAGCTCTACAAAAAGAGAAAAAGACTTATGATTACTTTTCTGGATATAACCTACCTAATAGAACAAGTTTAGTCAAACGCCAATTTTAACTGAGATTAGTAATCGTGAAGAAGGGCACTCAGCGAAAATCAGCGATTTTTTTAAATCACCAAACACGAAACCTATTTTTTCGATCATTTTTCAATAAATTTCCCCGAATTTTAGTGACTACATTAACAAGAGATACCCGCAACTACCCGCGCGGGTAGCCTGTGGGTAGCAAAATTTCTATTACCCGCGGGTACCCGCGGGTACCCGTGGGTACCCGCTACCCACTTCCAATTCCAACTCTAAGACAGAGTTATTACGTAACAAAATATATTATCTAATACAAAAAATACAAAATACAAAATAAACTATCTATGCACACAATAAATACTGGAAGTGCGATGTGTGTTTCTAGTGATGTTTTAGCAGGGTTGCGCCGCTAGTGAAATTGCGGGGCCGGGGTAAATTGACAGTTAGGGTAAATTGACAAATTTTTTGGCTATTTCTGATTACGTACCTACATTTCTATGCCTAAAGTCTTCTTGTGCAGAAATGCAAGCTACAACCATTACCCAATGCCTTACATTTACTATGTACGTTTTAAATTTCAGTTTCTGGCTTGCAGAACTTAATCAGAAAAGGGCTAACATCAGAATAAGAATAGGAATAAATTCAGAATAGCGTGACAAAACCTGCTATAACCTGATTGGTTGAGTATGCCGTTTGGTATCGTTTGATTGGTTAAACGAAAATAAGAATACGTATACCGTATATCTATTCTTATTTTGTTCTGAGAATAAAATAGTATTAGCTCAGGTAATCCAATTCATGTTTGATGCAATGGAAAATGGTGCAATGGTCTTGGCATACTCTATTTCATAACCTTCGCTTTAAAACAAGAAAGCGTGTCACACCAAGCGTATAACGTTACGGGCAGTGTGCCACATGAAACGCTAGGGCAATTATTACTACGCCAAGATTAAAAGAGCTAAAGGAATTAATTTTAACTAGCTGGGGTTAAACGAGATAAAACGTTTTGTCCGCGCGAAAAGAGGTTAAAATTAACCTGTTTAACCCAATCTGCATTCAGTCACTGAAGCTGAAACGAGAGCTTAAACTATTTTTGGAAAAGACCTGGAGCTGCCGATTGAAACTGAAGCCAAAACTGAAACAAATTTGGAGAGAAAACTGAAACTCGGACTGAGTTTCAGCCTTTCCTTAAAACTTGAAATTTTGAAGGGTATCAGCTTCGATTCTGTTAATATTTGCTGCATGGGAGGCTAAATAAACATTAAATTGTGCTTTACGTTAACTCAGAAGGCTGGAAACCGTTGATCTGAAGTTAACTAAAACTGATACAAAAACTGCGACAAAGACGGAAACTGAAATTGTTTTTCGTTGTCGACTAAAACTTAAACTGAAACTTAAACTATTTCGAACCACCGACTGAAGTAGGTATAAAATGGGGGTTCTACCGGTAAAATAGTGCCATCCCCAGTTCAAATCTAGGGGGCACCTGATCCCCTCCTATTACAAACAGGCACCTTAGCTTCAGATGCCTACCCAGCATCTTAAAAAATACTAAACCTAGTCAAGGCTAGTCGAACCGTTTCGACCCCTGCCAAAGGGTCTCATCAGACGGCTTACGGCTACCGTTACGGTTTTTTGTTTCTTTTATTGAATACATACATTTAAATACAATTACATGTAGCACAGGTATTTTTTATTTTTTATAATGTCCAACTGCTGATAATAAATATCATACCATAAATATCATACCACACGTATACATGTTTTTATCAAGCAAAACACAACTAATCAAATGTCAGGTAAGTCAACAACTTCCCAATCGGAATCGCTATTTCCGTGCTTGATGAGGGAGGAATTTGTACGAATAAGAGTGGATAAAAGATATCCAGCCTCCTTCTGTAAGTCAGTTGAAGATATATGGCTTCCAGTACAATGGCCTAACATCAATTTCAGTTCATAAAACATCTTGTCGAACGACAAACGTTGCACAGGTAAATTACAATATCGTGCCCATCCATCTTCACGCAAACTCGGAGAACTGGGATAGTCAAGTTTCCATAAACTTATCGAATAGAATCCTTCCATAATAGCCAACATTAGAGTCCCGAAGGAAATTGCATAAGAAAAGTCAGCCATAGTAGCATCTACAAGGGCAGCATCTTTTGTTGAAAATTCTGATTCTGATTAAGGCTACCGTTACGGTTTTTTCTTTTTCATTTATTGTAAATAACCATCATGTAACATAGTCAAGTTATCACACAAATTATTATAAACACTAATCCTCTTTATCAGATTCTTCCATAGGATCTCCATTGGTGGGGAGGATATGTTCATCTATCTTCCTATTTTTCTCAATATCAATCTTATATGCCTCCAGTGCATCTATTCCTTTGTCTTCAACTATTAATTCTTTCTTCTCAATAATCTCCTTTATAATTGGGTCGTCTCCGAAGGCAATGAGTTGTTCAAATCTGTTTAGAAGCAAATTATTGATAGTACGTCTGATGCGCGGTAGGAGATCGGCATAAGCCTCTTGATTTGCTTGTCTTGCAGAGTATCCGTCTTCTTCATACTCTTTAGAAAGTCGTTTCAATCTTGACTCATGCTTTGCTATAACTTCATCTATTAACTCTTGCCAAAAGTATCCCAATTTTTCAGTCTCGGAACTGTCAGTGCTGCTGCCAGTGTTATGGTCACTTTCATCTTCGGACTCTGATGCAGTGTGAGCCTTAAGCTTGTGATTATACAAGCTTTGTCGATGAGAGTAAGTCTTTGAGCATTCTGGACATTCATACATGATAAACTAAGTATATTTTAACAAGAAAGCGCGCCTTTTTATTAATTTAGAGTTTCTTATTTATTGTACAGAACTTAAGTTCTTATTAACAACTGACATAAGTATTAACATCCCATACTACGTACTTATTCCACACTAACGTAAGTATTTACATCACACAGCGTAAGTATTGACATCAAATTACATAAGTATTTATTCCAGACTAACGTAAGTAAGTACTGACACCTCTATCGTAAGTATTCAGTCACTATATACCAGTTATGCTCACAACCCTTAAGCAGATTCCATAACCGGTTCTAACCAGTTTCCCACAACAATCAACCACGACAGGTGTTTACTTGAGCAAACATTGATTGATGACGTCTGCACATACGTTATATAAATGACGCTTGTGTATGTATTGTCATGTGTTCAGTACTTACCTGAAATAGGGTAAGTAATACATAGAATTCTGTAAATACTTACTTCAATTGTGTAACCAGTTAAACACATACACTTTACGCATGCAGTATTATATTTATTAAGAAATAACGTTCGTATCTAAATAAATTATAGATCCATATATATGTAAATATAATAAATTTGTCCTGTTGTGCATTTGCCCCTGGCATACAATGATTGCAAAATATCGTAAGTATTGTACTTAGCTAATAAGTCCTTGGCTCATAGCTGTCTGAGAAATGTTTATTATAAACAACATTCGATCAGTTTACTTCAATTTTTCTGCTCACAGTTGCATTCAAGTCTAGTCTATTATCCTATCGTTTTACTTACAACACTATAATGTATACCAATGTATATAATGTGTAAAGATATGCATCATATCTCAAATATATATGCATGGGATTAATTTTTGCTTACAACAATCCTCACTATATAATATCAATACTTACAATATGCTTGCGTAAGTATCATTGATAAACCCATGTTCTTCTGCCACTTCCCCCACAATAACCCCTCTCGCGTTAGTGTCACCATATCCCCATCTTTGTGACTTCGCGTTAAAATCCCCAAAGACCAATGCCGGGCCACTAAAACTGCTCAGAATTGATAAGTCAAGCATGGAGGTCTGTGGGGCATACAAATTAACTACAGAGTAAATTGCCTTTCCAACAGAAATCTCCAGAACCTGAAATTCAAGTCCGCCATCAGATTGTTCACGAAGAAGTTGGCAGGTAAAACGGGTGTCCACAAGGCATAACAGGCCACCACCATGGGTAGACCGGTCTAGACGAAATATAGTATAACCAGGGAAGGAAGGAGTATAGTTGTCAGTCAAAAATGTCTCTTGAATGCAGGCCAAATTAACTTTTCTCGATTTCAGGAAATCTTTAAATTCGGTCAGTTTATACGCTAGGCCTCGACAATTCCATTGAACTGCAACAAACTTTTCCATTTCACTTATCCAAATGCATAGCGGATAAAAACTCTACTACTCTTCTAACCTGTGCTCAGTCTTTAATTCGTATCAACAGTAAACCTCTGCTGCTCAATCAAATATATATCATTCTTTTATTACTATTCTTTAAAACGGTGCTCCAGACAACAGCGGACATTTCTTAACTTTTCTATTTGAGACTTGGCCTCCCCTCCGACCTTTTCTGCAGCCCCTGTTTTTCACCATTTGCCTTTCCAAGTGGGCATTTTATAGGTTTCAGCCATCCTAGTCTCTATAGGTATGCGGGGGGCAACTTGTGTTGGAGAGAACAACACTTGTTGCCCTGGGCGAGACTGCAATAACCGTACGCCGGCTTGGCTTGGGGACTACGTTTTCTATCCGTAGTCTTCTTCTCTCCGTCTCTTGTCCGTTTTGCGGTCTGCGGAGAGTAACACCTGACAGGCCTCACGCAGTGCCTAAACGGTGTCGAGCCCTCACCAAAAAAAAGTATCATTAAGCAAAATTACTGATTTTACATGCAACAGTATTCACACTGGAATCGAACCACTACTTGTCTTTAAATGATTTTCAAGCCAATGCCCTAAACACTAAGCCACCGCAACTTACATTTTAACACAGCAACGGGCCTTTGTTTGCAAGCTTCACTTCAGCTACGAACGAAAACCCTATACACCTCATACACTTTATGTGTGTACATATAAGCACACACTGCCGCCATTCTATGTGCTGTAGAAGTATTCCCTTATATACATTTATTGCTGCATTGGAAACAACACTGGCACACATGGTGTGCCACACAAAAAACCGTAACGGTAGCCTTAAGCCGTCGAATGAAACCGAATCAGAATTTTCAACAAAAGATGCTGCCCTTGTAGATGCTGCTATGGCTGACTTTTCTTATGCTGATTCCTTCGGGACTCCAATGTTGGCTATTATGGAAGGAAACTATTTGATAAGTTTATGGAAACTTGACTATCCCAGTTCTCCGACTTTGTGTGAAGATGGATGGGCACGATATTGTAATTTACCTGTGCAACGTTTGTCGTTCGACAAGATGTTGTATGAACTGAAATTGATGTTAGGTCATTGTACTGGAAGCCATTAATATTCAACTGACTTACAGAAGGAGGCTGGATATCTTTTATCCACTCTTATTCGTACAAATTCCTCCCTCATCAAGCACGGAAATAGCGATTCCGATTGGGAAGTTGTTGACATACCTGACATTTGATTAGTTGTGTTTTGCTTGATAAAAACATTTATACGTGTGGTATGATATTTATGCTATGATATTTATTATCAGCAGTTGGACATTATAAAAATAAAAAAATACCTGTTCTCCATGTAATTGTATTTAAATGTATATATTCAATAAAAGAAACAAAAAACCGTAACAGTAGCCGTAAGCCGTCTGATGAGACCCTTTGGCAGGGGTCGAAACGGTTCGACTAGCCTTGACTAGGTTTAGTATTTTTTAAGGTGCTGGGTAAGCACCTGAAGCTAAGGTGCCTGTTTGTAATAGGAGGGGATCAGGTGCCCCCTAGATTTGAACTGGGGATGGCACCATTTTACCGGTAGAACCCCCATTTTATACCTGCTGACTGAAGCTGAAACTGAAACTAAAACTGGCTACCGGAACAACACTAGGAGTTTCTTACGAACAACAGACATTTTTGGGAAATTGATCCACTGTCCTCTTCTGTTGAAGTAAAGAGGTCTGTTTTACATATAGCCTACAGGATAAATTGCACTATTTTTATTAATAGTCTGTTATATTCTTAACCAAAGCGATCAATCGAACGAGTACGTAATGAAGGGAAAGTGTAGTTTAGGGTAGAAATAGTTTGACTTCCTACTTTACTCCGTTTAAATGTTAAACGTTTAAATTTTTTAAAAGTCCGAAACAGGTGATTTTGAGTAACCAGAAAAACCCAGCCTTCGGTTTCATTCACGGCCAATCTTAAAAAGTTCAATATTTTGCCAGTTTTTGAGCAATCAAAAGTTCGATTTTATTACCGAAAAAAGTTGATTCATTAAGCTGCTGCACTAGTAGAGATGGTGCGGTTGCATATTTATGCTTTTTCATAAGATTTGGACTGTTTGTAAGCTCTTAACGAACGGAATAGCCTTTGTAATAGAAAGAATTGTTGAAAACATACTTAATTTTCAGACTTCGTGTAAGTGGACTATAACAACAATGGCCCTCGAACGTCTAAAGCCGGCAGCCATCCTCTTAATTGAAAATGAGTACATGTAGTTGATGTTGAAGTAGTTTCAGTGAAGCCTCCAAAATTGTTCCATTTGGGTCTGAAGGTCAACCAAAGAAGTCCCTGCTTGGAAAACAAATAATAAAATAAAAGATGTCATGACTTAGCCAGTCCAACTCTCTTACGAAAGTTAAAGACTAACTTGTTTAGGATCCCTCTTCATAGCAGAAATTCTTTCCCTGCTCACCCTTTCGTTAACAGAAATTTTCCGGTATGGCACTCGCAATACCATCGGCTAAACCATGACGGTTGACCTCTATGTCGATTAATTAGGTGTTGATCAAACTCGAATTTGCCCGACCGCTAAGTCAATTCGTATTATTTTGGAAGTCTATTCTTTTTATGTAGTCATTCTTCTTATACCTACATACGCGCTAGTGAGCGAACAGTTTTCTTGCTCTAAAACTACTTTGCTATGGTCATCCTATTGTTACGTATCGAAAAACTAATTTTTGTATTGTTTTCAGGATATGGTACATGTAAACAACGATATCGAAGTATCCAGGTTCTACAGAACCTTGGAACTACAAGTCGACCCTATTACAAACCATATTCCATCAAGATTCCCATGGCTTGCGACTGCCAGGTATTGTCCGGATCTGCCTTGTTTGATCTCGCTAAGCGATGAACCGAACTTCAAAGAAGACAATTGTGGACATCGTGAAAATAATTTTATCAGTTATTAATTATATTGTAAAATAAAATGGCAACTGAGTTTATGTCACAGTTTGATTACTGATAAATTGATTAGTATGAAAATTACTGCACGTTCACTGGAAATTGTCAAAAACCGCTAAACAAAACAAAACAATCTTATATAGAATGTAAGTTCATTCCTTAGTTATGCGCAAAATCCATGCAGATCCTTAGTATGCAGCTTGCAATTATGCAGATCCTTAGTTGAAAGCTGGATAATATGTGGCACCGATTCCATGCGGCCCACACTATCTGTTTGCTAAGGCAAGAGTATATTATAGGAAGCCTGCGAGACGTTCAACACATTAAGGCAGAAGACTTGGTAGAGTGGTAGCGCGTTTGGACATCAAACATTTGGAAAAATAAGGCCTAAAGTGCAAAACTTTCAAAAGTTTGCATTTAAAAAGTCCTAAACACCACCACTTTTATAATGTAGTTGAGCCCGCATAAATATTATACAGGTCTAAATAACAAGATTTGAGCAAAATTTTACCTATAGGGGTCACTTTTGGGGGAAGTCAAAGATTAATCAATAATCAAAAATTACTTAAATGCAACCTAAGCAGCAGCTTCAGCTTAAAGGACAGAAATGAAGCCGAAAGAAGCGGAAAGGATAGTATGGAGGGCGACAGTGACTTTGAAAGCAATTAAATTAATGATAATATATAATTTTAACTTGTTTGCTGTGATATCGTGATTATATGCGAATATGGAGAAAAAGTATATACTATGTAACACAAATGATAGAAATAATCCTACTTACCAAGTCTAACAACTAACCTAACCTACCAAAATAAGAAGGCAGTAGAATAAATGATTTAATAAACCTACGTATTAACGGTGGGCGTAAGCCCTGACAGACAATCAATCCCAGACAAACAAAGGCGCACACACACAACACTACAAACAAACCTTGGGGTTGAATGAACCCAGTACAGTGTACAGCCCAGGGCGAAGTGTAGAGGAGACAACGGAGCGAATACCCAAACGAAAGTAGGTGGTAATCGGGCGACCGACGAGCGATTATAACCGACTGGAGCTGGGAAAGAAACTGACACAAGTGATGTGTTTGGGGAGTTTTCAAGGGAGACCCCCAATTGGGAGGGGCTAAGAAAACCCACCCCCAACCAGACGTTGACATGCGCATACAGCGCCCCAAGTTTAATCACCCACCCAATAGTTACATCCCACCTATCAACACCTCCCCGACCAACCAAATAGAATAATGACGTCAGCTAAGTCAAAACCTAGCTAAGGCCGAAAAAGTATTGAGCGTGTAACAAAAATGTGACAATACATAAATGAATAATTTACATACTATCTCTACATTAGTTTAATAATAAGACGGATTCAAAATCTAATAAAATAAACTATTGTATGTACGAATCCATTTGTACGAGTCCATTCTGCTGCCAGTTTAGATTGACACGGATCCATAACTCTAAACCATAGAGAGCCGGGAAAAGCCCCCCTAGGGGTTTTCAAGATCGTGGAATTCAAAAATTTTAATTTTTTCTTCACAAGTTTTTATCCCTGTTAAAATTTGAGAACAGTCTTATCTGAGAGATAAGAAATTTTCTGGGTACAGTTTTGTTTACTTTTCTAATGTTTTTGTTTGGCTTTTTCTGGTGTGAAACTTCCAGATTATTTGTTTTGTATGGTGAGTCCCACACCATTCTCGATTTTCGTTTAATTTGTGAGATGATAGAGGCGTAAAGCGACCTCCGCCATTGTTTGAATATATTTCTAATTTTAAAATTTCAGTGTACTGGATTTGCACTTACTGGTACGCACTTTTTATTATCAGTTTTTGTTATCTGTCACCACCAGCCTTGTTATCTCCCCGTTCAGTCAGTGACTGCGTTGTTGTGCTTTAACAGTGACTGCGTTGCTGTAGTGCGAAGTGCAGCTCATGGCTTGTATGCTGTTTGCATACAGGCAATGTATTTTTTGAAGTTTAGGTTAGGGTATTTTTTAAAAAGTATTTAAGGTTTTAAATTAACCTATTTAAATTGACTTATTAGATTAACTTATTAGATTAACTTCATTTGAAGTATCTTCAATTAAATTTATGTGATTCAACTTTATATTAGATTTAAATTAATAGTTAATAATTAAAGTATGAAGTAAGTAGGTGATTTGAGATCAGCACATCATAACCGGCCTGGGAGCCGGATATCATAACCAGTCTGGGAGCCGGATGTCATAACCGACCGGGTCCGGACGTCGTGGCCCGGGAAAAACAAATGGACGGAAGGGTCACAATGATGGGAGTCACACTTGGGCAACGAGGGAGGGGGGTTGTCCTTCCCCATCAATTAATACTAACCAGATTTTATGCTTCGATTACCCACTGGAGTAAAAATGGGTATTCTTCACGGAATGGATTCAATTTTTGTGAAGTTTTCCAAAAACACCAAAAGCACACCCTCACTTCCAGAGTCAACTTGTCTGCGTAAAAAATGCCAACTTGGGAGACGGGACAATTGAAAAACTAATTTAATTTTGGAAGTTAAACTGCTGGGTAATTTATATGTACAAATTTATTTAAATTTAATCTAATAATTTAAATTTAAAATAATTTAAATATCTTTATTTACAAAATTTAAGCTCATTTTTATATAAGTACCTTATGTATTTTTGCATTTGATATCAAAATTTAGGTTTCATTTTTAAAACTAATTAGAATCTTTTGTATTTAGATTTAGAATAAATGCAAATCAGAAGCTGCACTACATTGCCAACTCCCTCGGCATTTTTGCTGAGGAGTTGGCCACCTTGGTGGTTAACTGGGGTGGGGTGGTGCCGCCTGAAGTCAGATGGCGAATGGGGGAGGCTCTTGAGCGGCTTAGTACCAACATTCAAAGGTTGGACCAATACGTCTGGGAGGTCGCTCAGCGTGGGGGGGGGGGGCAGCCGGGATCCTGAGGTAGAAGTGGCTGTGAAGGTAAGTGTGTCAAACACGTGACTGTAGGCTGGCATCATTGAAGCATATTAGTACTAAGTAAACAAAATTGAGCAATGCTATTTGCAATTGTTGGCAGTGTGTCAAACACGTGATCAGGTTGGCACCAGCATGGTACAATAATAATAATAATAATAATAATAATAATAATAATAATAATAATAATAATAATAATAATAATAATAATAGTAGTAATAATAATAATAATAATAATAATAATAATAATAATAATAATAATAATAATAATAATAGTAATAATAATAATAATAATAATAATAATAATAATAATAATAATAATAATAATAATAATAATAATAATAATAAACAATAATAATAATAATAATAATAATAATAATAATAATAATAATAATAATAATAATTATAAAAATAATAATAATAATAATAATAATAATAATAAAAAAAAAAAAAATAATAATAATAATAATAATAATAATAATAATAATAATAATAATAATAATAATAATAATAATAATAATAATAATAATAATAATAATAATAATAATAATAATAATAATAATAATAATAATAATAATAATAATAATAATAATAATAATAATAATAATAATAATAATAATAATAATAATAATAATAATAATAATAATAATAATAATAATAATAATAATAATAATAATAATAATAATAATAATAATAATAATAATAATAATAATAATAATAATAATAATAATAATAATAATAATAATAATAATAATAATAATAATAATAATAATAATACGGTGTTACTGATACAATAATACAGCACAACATTTACAAAATTTTCAATAAACTTGATTAGTATTTAAGACTATAACAATAATTGCTGATTATATAATTATTAGTTCCTATTTTCTGTTTAATGCCTTTTCATTATTTACAAAACCTAATCACTAAGTTTTAAAAGATGAGACGCCAAGACAGTTCGTTAATTTATAAATTTAATAAAAAATGCAAATGTTGGTACATAATCAAAGTGTTATCCCAACTCTTGAACTGCTAAACGGTTTTATTGTTTTTTACTAAAATGCCTAGCAGAAGCTTGCTGAATCTCCATGCTCCAGTTTTTAGCAACGGCTGTGACAAGTGAACAGTGTGGTAAATCTTTTGCCAACGCCAGTAATTTGCGACGGCATCAAAGAACCATTCATCGGCGTCACCTCCTTTCAATGTCCCTTATGTGGAGGAACATTTAGTGGCAGTGACTCCCTTGAAGTGTCATCAAAAATCATGTGGCGACTCAATTGAAATACCCTACAGTCCCTCTATGATTCCTTTTGCCCTGCGCGTTGATAATTATATTGGCATATTCATTATAGATAATAATTAATAATAATACGGTGTTACTGATACAATAATACAGCACAACATTTACAAAATTTTCAATAAACTTGATTAGTATTTAAGACTATAACAATAATTGCTGATTATATAATTATTAGTTCCTATTTTCTGTTTAATGCCTTTTCATTATTTACAAAACCTAATCACTAAGTTTTAAAAGATGAGACGCCAAGACAGTTCGTTAATTTATAAATTTAATAAAAAATGCAAATGTTGGTACATAACCAAAGTGTTATCCCAACTCTTGAACTGCTAAACGGTTTTATTGTTTTTTACTAAAATGCCTTGCAGAAGCTTGCTGAATCTCCATGCTCCAGTTTTTAGCAACGGCTGTGACAAGTGAACAGTGTGGTAAAGTCAATTTTAGTAATTTGCTGAGGTTACCGCAGAAATAGGATCAAGTTCTTGTAGACTGACTGTGACACCAGCCCGGGCAAATCTTTCCAAAATTCGTGGGCCTATAATGGAAATAGAGGCCCCGAGTCAATAGTAGCTAAGAAGCTCTGGTCACCAATTTCAACCTTTATTGTGGGAGTATTATCCCCCGCCGATAAAATGGCTGCTAAATCCCATTCAGAGGGACCTTTGGGGGCCAGAGTGGCCGAATGAAAAGACTTGCCCGATTTGAAGCTTAAGGCCCTTTCCCTGAAGGAAGAATCTCCGTTTCTGTGCTCACAGACTGAGTAGACACCTGTGCCAGATCAAGAAGGAGAAATACGTCAGAATTGGACTCTCCCGAGCACCACGATTCAGGAGATAAATCAGAAGCCTCGGTAATTTTAGGATCTAATTTTCCCGGGCACACCTTATGAAGAATTTTAACCATCTGTTGCAGCTGCTTCTAAATTAACTTAAAGTACGAAACCATAAATGTGGTGGTAGTCGAGTGAATAGATGCCAATTTGACCACATTCTTTGTTGCAACATTAAATAAATGTACAAACCTGTCCTTTACCATTGATGCGTCAGAGGGTGATTCCACACGGAACACATTTACACTGATGTTTGGTTAGGAAGACCAGGGAAAGCGTCAATAATACCAAAATGAAATGGATACAAAATCTGCATAACCTGTTCCAGAGACGGCACATTTTGAGGCTGCAACTGGTTTTGAACCGGCATTTGATTTTGGACCGGTAATGACTGTGAACCGGCATTTGATTTTGAGCCGGTGATTGATTTTAAACCGGCATTTGATTTTGAGCCGGTAACTGATTTTGATCTGGAACAGGTTCTGAATTTTGAGCAGCTACAACATTAGTTCCTTGCAGGGGGCCCTGTACAAAACCTACATGGGACACCTGAGGAACCACCTGCGCAGGAACAACCTGAGCAGCCTGTTGTTGAAAAGACGGAACCGCTGCCCCTGGGCAGGCAGAAGCCGCAGGAGCCGACCCCGAATAAGGAATAGGACCTAAGGCTGATCCTGCTGGGCCACCGGAACCTGAGGATAATATTAAGCTGGCTCCGCCCTTGAAATCAAAGCTGCGAACGCTGTTGGGGCACAGAGTGCGTAGCTTGTGGCTGCGCATATACCTACGTAGGCTGCTCATAATATGCCACCAGGAGGCTGATACTACCATTGTGGAGGCTGAGAATAGTATTGCTGACTGCAATAATACGTATCCTTTACGTAAGTTACCCCTCTAGGAGATGGTCGTGGCTTTTAGTCCGGGGGAGCTAATTCCGGACATTTATCCCAACATTTTTCTGGGGGATGCCGCTTCCTTTTACAAAATTTACAAACTGGACTCAACCTCTTTTTTCTTCCTCCATTTGATTAAAACGATCCCTAGTTTGCTGTTTCATCCAGTCCCGCATCTCTCGCAATTCCATACGAACTTTCCCCACCAAATCTTTAGGCTTTTTGACAGAAGACTTAGAATTTAGACATGACTCGTTTGAATCATGTCGCCAGTGGATACCTGATATAATAGCATAGAATAACATAAACCGTCTTCTTCCGAGGGTCTTGAGTCCCTGGAATTCAATTTATCAATGATACGTAAAAACTGGTCCATCGTGGGAGCGTGATCAATGAAACGTGGAGCCAAGACACTAATGTACGTTTTATCCAAATTCCCGCGAAAAGTTGCTGGACGCACTATTGTTCGCTTTCCAGCGCATCATCGGGCCAACTTGAGATGGCCTGTGCCTGGAGCCCTGATATATACCTGAAAACCGACTCCCCATGACGCTGGACTCTTCTCGTGAAAGAAGATACATATCTGTATCGAATTGACAGCCGTGGTCGAGGAAATTGAGTCCTTAACAAATCCACAAATCGTTCAAACGTGTTTGCAACCTCAGGTCAGCAGATCAAGGCTTTTCCCGTCAGTTTGTTGAACATCAACCTTGCCCACTGCTCAGTGGGAATTCGATGAATTTTAGCTGCAGATTTAAATATCGGGAGCCAATCTTCCAAATACATTCTATCAGGGTCAAATCGAGGGATATTACGTAGAATATCGATATACATCCTATATAAAGAAGCATCATATTTGGCCACCGAGGTGTCCGTGGCTTGCACTATCTGAGGGATAGCATCCTGAACATAGAGTCGAAAGAACCGGGGAGAGGGGCAATTTTCGGTGCCGAATTGTTGCCCACAGGGCGTATCATAGGTGGATGAGAGGTAAAGGACCTGGAGGAGTGGGAGGATTTGGAAGATTAGGAGGTGAGACGTGGCTCTGTGTGTCTCACAGAAATTTTAGCTGAAGAAGGAGGAGGAGGATTTATGATGTGTGCTTGAGGAGTCTTTGGCTGTAAAATAGGGCTGCTGTTGATGTTATACAAACCTGGTAGGTTGTCCATACCGTATTCCAGAATTTTGACCCAAATTTGGCATTTGTGAGCTAAATTTGCCCTGGGTCGGCCACCTAAACCCGGACGGCACCCACAGCAGGGATTCTGACCAAGCTCTGGGACAGCATGGGGACCGCAGGGCTCGTACTAGGGGTGGCCACAGCATGTTGGGCAGCATAATCGCACGTAGTGGTGTGGCCTACTGTCTCAGCAACCAAATAGTATCAGCATTTGGGTCAGGGGGCGGCCAAAGGGGGCGGTCAAATACGAGTTGGGCAATTCTCCCCTCAAGTCATGCCTGCATGGGTCCCACATGCCAGTTCATGCACAGTAGGATTTTTCTTTTTTCTTCTTCTTTCTTCTTTTGGACTGGTTTTTCAAAACATCATATTGAAAAGTCACTGAAAGCGGAACTGGTTCTGAAATTTGAGCTTGGGGGAAGCATATTCTGACGAAGTTTCCTGAGGGACATTCCCTCCCACTGGCTGATTCAAAGGGACTGACTGAGTATAAATGGCACCCGAAAGCCAACGGTATCAGATGAGTATCCGCCGCAATGTTAGGCAAGCCAGGGGGCCGTAGGGGTCCTAAAAAGCTTGGTTAGGACTCAGGACTCTCTGATAATCATTATCAATGAACCTTCAAAGCGTAGATGTTTTCAACCAAGCAGCTATAAAATTTTAATCAGTATTTATGTTGGGTGTCGCCAAAGTCGGTGAGTCGGCCAACTTTTTGAGGTCGCTGTACATTATAGCAACCAGAGACTCCACACTACTTTGCCCACGCAGACGCAGGTTCTTTGTATGCCTGAAAAAATTGAAATCGAACAAACTTTGTGCACCCCTATTTTAGTCCTCTTAACCATTTTATGCCCGCGGTGGCCATTTGGCACAAGCGGCAATTTTTGGATTCTGTTCCAAAGAGCAGACACCGATTGCACAATAGCGCTCTGATCACGTATTCCATTTTGCTTTGACAACCGTAGTACAATTTGAAGTAACAAGTTTAATAGTTGCTATCGAAATAAAGTCACGGCTGCCATTTGCCATGCCCGGAACGGAGTTCCGAAAAAAGAACGGACTGTATTATCCCGAATGTTTACCTATAAGGTAACGGATAAGCGTTGAAGAAAAATCAGACATGATACTCTAATGAAACGGTCGCCAGTTTGTAGAGTTTTAGATAGCACAATAAAGAATAAAATTAAAGTAAGTAAAAATACAGGAGCGCCCAAAGCACCGCTCGTTTCAACCCGAAAACTTGACACTAAACAATTACGCGCTCGAATTTAAAAGATTTGAAGATTAGCTATGTCCTGCCTTGGACATTACACGAAAGTAGAATTTAGGTTGACTGTTTGTACACTTAGCGCCTCACTTTTGTATAATTTTAGATAAAATCAAGGAAATATTCCACAGCGGAATGGATAATTCGCCAAATTGTGTTATGTTTCGGTGTTTAAACGATTCCAACATCGGTTATAATTAGTTTCCTTCAAAGCCGTTCTACCCGGAGATAGGGAAGAATAAACATTAAATTAACGTATAGTTGATCCCAACTCAGAATCAAATCTTGCTTCTAGGAATAAATTTATTGGTTTTTTGCAGTGAAAGCTTGGCAAAAAATTCGTAATTCGTCCGACTTTGTCGGCGACTCTAAAGGTTTTGAGTGCATCGGAGACCCAAAAACTTGGATTTGAAACTGCACAGAAATTAATTCTCTATCGATTGGTGGTGGTCCTACCTCTCTAGGTGCTCTCATTTAAAACGGCAGCCAAAAGAAAAATTTGTCATTTTGAGCCGCTTTCCCCGAGAAGTCTTGGGCAGAAGAGGGTTAAAACGGTTGCGTCTCATCCAGGCACAAAGTGTCTCGCTGATGCACAAAGTTGCCTTTAGGTTAACTTGAAAACTCGGTGAGGCACGACACAATTGTTCGCACTGAGGCACAATTAATATCATCCAGGCACAAGTAATCCTCCGTTAAGAAATTTGTAGAAACTTGCCAATCATTAATGTATTAAAAGAGCAGCTGTTTTTGAGATTTTGTTATATTTTAGTTTTACACAAAATCTTCAAAAACTCATTGGAAAGTGTGACCAGTGGCCAACCGTTTCGTGGATGCCGTCGCAAGCATTAAACACGGAATATAGTAACGAATTAAGCTCAAAATCTGAAGTCATTGATTCCACAAAATGACTTCACTAATTCAACAGCAAAGTCAATTATCAAACGACTCTGATTCCGAATTTATACCGAGCAGAAAATTTATAACCTGTTGGAAATCTGTTGTGTCGTCGCAGAGGACAACTAATAACTAGACAAGGAGCGTGTGTTTTGTTTTCAGAAATGAGAGCAATCGGACATTGCACCCCAATCCAATTCGGGATTCAACCGGTC
>JASAND010020449.1:0-46894 GCA_030248195.1 Trissonchulus latispiculum
AAAGTCGTAAGTAATTTTACACCTCAAAGTTGAGATTTTATGTGTTAAACATAGGGAATGTAGAAATGTTGAAGTACCAAAATATGTATTAAAAAATTTGATGTCTTGTTAAATTTGGTGCCAAATTTTAATATTACAAAAATTCATTAAAATTTTTTAAAGACATAAATCAAAATTCTGATTCCTACAAATCACAGTTCGGAAATATGGCAAAAATATGATATAAAGTTTGGGCTGACCCTATTCGCCATTCGCGAGATTTCGCTGGCGCACGTGAAAAGTGACCCAACTTTTCACATTTCCTATGTTCAACACATAAAATCTCAAGTTTGGGGTCAAATTACTCAACAACCGTAAGACTTACTACTTTAATTTCAAAAACTCGTTAAAATATACAGTTTGGACTATGACATATGTGAAAGTGAGCGACATCCGGAGAAAGTCAAAAAATGACCAAAAATGAACCCCCTTGAGAGAACGCTGTTCTCATAAGTGGGTGTTCTCTTGAGCGCGAGCATACGTTAAAAGCATATATTATAAGTTTCCTTAGAGATTCTTCAGAACAGGAAAACTCAAACTTCACCAAACTCAACTAGCAGTGGCACTGGTTGGTTATCAAGCTGCCCGCAGGCTCAAACGTGCAGAGATTACGTAATCCCCCGCCGCCCAGACATCTATATTATTTATTGTGTTTACTTAATTCGGTTGCGTGACACAATAAAACATGAAGCACGTAATTAGTTTAGTCGGCAATTACGTAGTAAAGTTGTCTGCTTCCTCTTTCTAATGTACATTAGTTTAGAAAATGTCTGCATTGATGAGACATGTACGCTAAAACAACTGGTATTACGACGTTGTGCGGCAAAGTATCTAAGCCTATTGTAACCCTTAACTTAAGACATACCCAAAATTGCTAAAAAACAACTTCTGCACTCCAAATTTGCAACTTCAATTATTTTAACTATTCTGAGGAAAACATTTGAAGATTAGCTAAATTTCCCCTCGTCCTTGTAGTTTTAAATACTCTGACTCTAACAATTAAACCCTTCTTCCGCGCCGTACACTAGTGTAATCAAAAAGTATTAATTATGCATAATTTCATTTCCTCGCTGACGGCACTGTCGCTTAGCTACGTCATCATTTCATCATTTCCCAAAGAGAAAGCATCTAATTTCAGCCAGTCTGATTCCTAGCTGCAATTACAACTCAAATCCCCTTGTCTATCAAAATATTAAAAATCATCCCTGATTAGCTGTCACGGTGCCAATTAGCTGCTCTGATTCCGCAAGCGCGCAGCGAAATATGCAATCATAATTCGTTTTCTGGCCGCCCCGCCGTCTCATTATTTCATTTCATGACTGTTCGTTTATTCTTTAACTATATACTGCTATTCCTGAATCAAAAACATTTTAAATACTAGCAATTTTGGTTTAAGCATTTAAAGTGCATCAGAAACGGCACTTGAGTTATTCATCACCCCAGCCTAGTGATGGACCAGTTTATCATCTAGCACGCTGCATGAAAAACTCAATGACATTTCTGTGCTCTTAGCTTGCTGTTGGCTAGCGTATATAACTACGCTACCCCCGCAATATCAAGGAATCAGTGGAAACGACTGACAAAGTTAGACTTGTTCAGCAATTGGAATGCCTTAACGACAGCACATCGAGAAGGTTCTCTGTCACCGCTATCATTGTGTTTTTATTTTTAAAACAACAGTTACGACAAACAGCACTTACATTCCTAAGCTAATAGATACAGATTTACATTTAAATACAGTCTTCAAAGCAATAAATAGATAGAAAAACACCAATTTTTTACTGAGAATCCTTGAACCTAGAAGCTTTCCACTTCAATTGGATTGAAAAATATTAATGTATTTCAAATTTATATTTGATTCAAAAACTAGTATTATTGCTGTTTTGGCACTTTCACTCCACTAGAGCTCGATGCTGTACTCGACTGCCCGAAGTAGATATCATTCAAATGTTTACAATGCTATATGAGTTCGGTGAGTGACGATTGAATTTATTATATCTATTCGCTTATTCAAACTACGTTTATAAAAATCCATTAGACAAACAGGATAGGATAGAAGCATGTACAATAAAGTTTCATTTTAGATTAAAAGGCTTTCCTTGTAAGCCAATTTATTGTTTTCCATAATACGTTGTTTTTACATTTATTTCATACCACTCACGTTTATTTTTTTTATCTTGGTGCCCAGCATTGTAGGTTTTCGTGAGAGACCTCTATTATGCTGCCCTCCGCAGTCAATAGACAAGAGGCGGAGTGGCGAGGATCAAGGATAGAAAACAAGATCCCCAAGCAGTCCTGACGTACGGTTATTTCAGTCACGCCCAGGGTAACCACAGTCGTGCTATTTGGCGACTGAAGCTACCCCCCGCAGATCAATAGTGACTAAGATGGCTGAAACCTACAAACCCACTCGGAAGGGTTGAAAAACGGGGAAAATATAGGCTGCAAAAAGGAGGGGAAAGGTAGGCCGAGTACTCAGAAAGGAAAGTTGAAAAACTACCAAGGAAGAATTGTGTTTTTAAAAGTGTATAATTTAAGTTTTAAATTCGCTTAAATTGTTTTCACAATTCAAAAATTGTTGACTGGGTCACAGGAATAGACACAGAAGGACCTTTTTCACCTGCCATGCCTATGCCTGTTCCCAGTCATCTTTCATACCAAGCAACGATATATTCCTGCTGGTCTGATTGCAGCTTAAACTTCGACAAAAGCGTCAGCTGGCCAGCTAATAAAAGGCTCTTTGCGAATTATCTAAAATGGACTGACCCTTCTCCTAAATTAGCACATATAAAATTTAAAGATTAGTATTTGTAACTTAGCTGGTAGGTATACTGTGTCGCAGACATCGAACTATAATCTGGACTTTGACTATACATCGCAATGTCCTTCTCGTCAGAGTAATAATTTGTTGGAGATAGAGCACAGGAGTCGTCTGGAAGAATCAGACTCCCCAGTGTGCGAATTATGACAGCCCATCTGGTTATGAGCTAAAATGGGTGAGAAGAGAACAGAAGAACAAAGCAGGAAAATTGATCAGACATTCATTTCCACACCGTAAATAAATTCATTAACTTAGTCAAAAACTATCGTTGCAAAAGTCCGACGACCTCGTCAGATCTTTAATTGATCGGTTACACGTGACAAAAGTTTTAATAAATTCAAAAAGTTCGGAAACTTATCATTTATCCTGCCACGTTGCTTGGTTGCTGGCTCAGATCTCCAACACAGCTGTTTCTTTTGCATAGTCCCCCTCACGTTTATTATCTGCTGAAAACTACACCGAAAAGCGTTTTTACTAATTTTAACCATTCGGGCCGGTTTCGGACCCTACATCTGTGCCGGCCTCGGGTTAGTTTAGCTGTGTTGATTGGATCAAATAAAGTGACTAGATGCTATGTAAGTGACTGTAGGTTTCTGACCCAACTAAATCCAGACAAACACCTACATGACTAATAGCTAAGTCCCTAATCGACAACAATGTCAAGGACCGATTACAAAACTTTACCTGTAAAAACTACCCATACCATAAATGCAAGTGATCATATATACAGGATTGGGCACGACAGAATCTAAACAGTACAAAGCGACAACGGATTAAATTAGCTCTTTACCGGTCACCTTAGCTATCCAGACCAGAACCGGACACAAGAGTAACAATGACATAAGTTAACTTTGATTATTTTTGTTGAGTTTCAAAATTTCTGATTGTGTTGCTTTGAGCGGTTCTTTGTAAAATGTTTCTCATGGAATATTGCTTTCTCCCTAATAATCGTGAGTTCAAAATATTCTTAGGAAAAATGCTGGAAGAATGAGACGAAGGATCTAATTTTTGAGCTTAGTCTGCTGGAAAATAATCTCTCCTGTTTATTTTCACGTTTCAGAGAGGGTAAGCTTTCTATTCAGCCTAGTTCCATTAGCCCAAAAATCTTCACGTGCTTATCTCTATGGGCATTCCAGTCTTTGGAGTTGTTAGATCATCAATATATCTTGTCTGTGCAGGTACACAATGTTGTTACAAATAATTTAGGGATTTTAACTTTAACTTGTTTAATGAACAAATGCTTAAATGATTAAAAATTTAGGCTAATTTTAAAATATTGATTCAGTCGTAAATGTAATTTTGAAGTTAATATTAAACGAAGTTTTCCTCGTAGAACATATCCTTCGCTGTAGTATATGAATTTTATTTTTGGAAGACAGTTTTTAAATGTTAGATATTAATTTTCTAATACTCATTGCAACAGACGTCGAGTGTTTCGCAGAGTGAAATGGGAACATATTCATGTATATTGCAATAGAATTTGATTGTGTCACAAAGAGACATGGACAAGTATATATTAAAGTTGAGTGTGGCACTGGCTAGGATCAGATGTATATTTGTTACGGACCTTGTGTATAATTGCCCCATATGCATATGGGGCGAATATACACACGGTCCGTAACATATGTACATTGTTTTATGTTTTAAGCTCGGTACTGGAATAAAAGAAAAACCAGTTTTTATAAAAACGATCATTTAACAGTAACGATCATGTAGCTTTTTGTTCTGCCTGGAGGCAGAACTATTGCACGGAAATTGCCTATGTTTAACATTGCAGAATAATCTCAAATTCAACACCTGCCTATGCTCTGCATAGTGCTAGTATAGTATCATCGACTTTTTTAACAAAAGGGGGCTGAATGCTCTCATTTTTAAATTTTTGTTTTTTCCATTTTTTATTTTTCTTCTGCACTGCAATTCTGACGCAGCAGGATAGGCCTGAAATACTCTGCACCTCCCATTTATTTTTTATTCCCCCCACGTTAATTTATTCTCTATGTGATTTCTTGCACGTTACCCCCCCTATGATTTTTCAAAATCAAAGGTTGCAGATTCTGCGAACGTTGCTGCATTTATGCAAATTAGATTTCTGAAAATGTTGGTCAGTCAACGGAATACTTTATGGCTGGCTGAC
The DNA here is from genome assembly GCA_030248195.1 of Trissonchulus latispiculum. NCBI lineage: Eukaryota > Metazoa > Nematoda > Enoplea > Enoplida > Ironidae > Trissonchulus > Trissonchulus latispiculum. The sequence goes on from JASAND010020449.1 coordinate 4,995, forward strand.
TACTGCGTAAGCAGCTGCAGTTCTTAAGTGACACCTAAATACTAAATAGGTGAGATTCTGGGTCGATCTCCCAAATTTGACTTTAAAAATTCACTAAAAATCCTTCACTCAACAAAATCGCACCAAAGGAGACAGCGGCACTCTGTAAGTTCTTATCGCCTGTGCACAGAGGATAAACAGGAAAGCTCGCGAATGCTTTCCAATAATACAGACCTAACACACGTGTAAGCAAACATGATAAATGCCAATACAACGATACATTTTCATTAATCTGCAGGCCACGAACGGTGGAGGAAGAGGCTGGAAAAGGTTGCAGAGATCCCTGTGCAAATATAGATTTCATGCTATTTTATTTTTAGCGAAATTGAGTTTGTAGCATAACGGATTTTTCAAAGTAATGAGTATTGAGTGTACACCAACTAAACATTTCGAAGATTTTACTCAGGCTTAGTGCTAACATTAGGCAGCCTTAAAACAAAAGCAATTGAAAGTTTGCCCAGTTAGCCAGAAGTAAAATTGCTTAATTGCAGGTTGACTTTAGCTTATCAAAATATGATCAGCTGCAGAAATATACCCCTTTTAGGGGTCCACTTGTTAGTTTTTATGTAGCATTGATACGTTTAACAGATTCCAAATTAAGATTCATTTATACAAATACATTTGTTCATCCTTTCGATTGCATGTGGAATATATGGGTAAACAGATAGATATGGACAAACACTCAATGATTTCCAAATTCTGTAAATTTTGTTGGGAGGAACTGACTTAATGACTCTTTTTACACTTGCTTAGTCTTCAAGTTGTAAGGGAAGCAGGCATAGGAAAGATTAATAAGCCTAATATGGGAGTTCAGTTGATGGTCCTTTGGTGTAGTTGATTAGCATGTCTGCTCTGGAGTCAGAAGGACCGTGGTTCGAAGCCCGGCTGGGCCAGTTCTTTACTTTCAATGGTGAGTGAAAAGCTGAACCTCCCTCTTCCCTTCTCTCTTCTAGGTCCTGGTTTCGTGGGTACAAGGGTGCCTGACGCCTCCCGTTCGGTCTTGTCCTAGGTTTCTTCTTGAATCATCAGCCCTGGTAGAAGCACTGCAAAGTGGCACCTAACTGGGCAGGTTGAAAACGGACTGTAGAATGAATAGGAGATGACCTTTGCATTTCTCTCCCCATAAATTTTACATATCTAATTTTAGGAGTTTAGCAAAGTAACAAGCTGAAAAAGCTGAAAATGGTAAGAATCTTCAACTGGAATTCACCTTAATGATTAATTTCACGTTGAAAGTTAAATTGTAATGAAATTTAAAAGTAAATAAACTAAAATGATAAACTTAAAGTCTGATCAAACGGATATTAATTGCGGACACAGTTAGATCCAAAATTGCGACATAATTGATAAATAATTTAATATTTCCTCACATTATACTGATCAAATTAAATCAAGTCAAATAAAATCTGACAAACTGATTTCATGTTTGTGTTTAAATTTACTTCTAAATGAAAATATAGTTTAAATGCAACTTGTAACATGAAAATTAGTTTCTAGCCTGAATTCCATGAAAACAGGTGAAGATTATACCGATCCTAGTTTAAACTCCTAAAGCTACCAAACTCCTAATATTAACAAGCTCGATTTTGTGCAAAAGAGTTTCTACTGGACGGACATTTTAGAAATTGTAAACGTACTGCGCAGCTAATTTTTTATAATGGAACACTTTTTGCTTACTGCAGAAAACATACGTGCAAAACGTTGTTTGAATGATTTGCCAATGTATAAGGAAATTTAATACTGTAATAAAACCAGACGATGACGTGACAGTAATCCACAGCTCGAAAAAAGGATCCCAAGTGATGATCGAACCCGCAGCCCAGAGTTGGAAGGTGGACGCGGGTACCCGCGGGTACCCGCGGGTACCCGCGGGTACAGTGGACATGGACAGAAGGCTTGTCCACGTGGACAAACGTGGACAAATGTGGACAAAATTTTGTCACACGTTATTTTATAAAAAACGTTAAAATTCAACCTAGCTTTATATAATCGTTTTTATATTGGCTATTTTTAGTTTACCATTGTTATGTTTTGCCTCCGTAGCTCAGTCGGCAGAGCGTTTTCCTAGTGCGCAAAATGTCGTGGGTTCGAATCCCACCGGAGGTCCGAATTTTTCGGACCTTCGGTGGTACATGATTTTCTTCTTCTTTCTCATTTATTGTGCTGGTATCATTTTATTTGACTTTTTAGCTTTGATGAGCCCATTTCATTTTAAATCGCTTTAATACTGTACACCTGCAGGCGTTGGTGTGATACTATATTACTTGATGTTTGCTGGAAAAAGGAACCATAATGAACAGATTTTCTTTCACAATAATTACAATGCTTAAGGTGCTAAGGTTCGGGTTCGCGTGATTTTGGGCTTTTCAAAAGCGCAATTGTCGTGGAAATTTATTCACACTTGCTAAGATTACATACATCGCTTAGCCTAGAAAAGTTGCGATGGAACAGTTGCGTTTTAGAAAAATTAGGTTACATAAATCCGCCATAACTTCCACTGCGGCCACCTTACCGGCCAAACATATAGTCATTCGAATCCTCTCACCAAGACCTACAACTTTGCTCTTGAGAATATTTTTCGTTACAATTTTCCTTACAATTTAAGAGATAACAGCGAAAATTGAATTTCGAGTTCCAAAACTGGGCATTTTTCGAAAAATTATATATTGCAAGATTTCGACAGCTTCAACAGCGCTGGTCCGTCGATCAAGTATTGTCCACGTTTGTAGTCCTAATGGACACGCTTTGTTCAATGGAGAGCTCTCTGCCTCTACAGCACAGCAACGAAAATGTGAAATTTTGAAAATCGCAACCAGATTGTTTTGAACACAGATTACTCTCAACTCATACAATCAATTAAAGAACCGCTTTGCACGCGCATTTTGAGACAATTACTGATGGCTAATTTTCATGGTTTCGCGTTTTGTCATTCTGTTCAAGAAAAATCAAACTTAAAAAATTTTGATGAAAATCAGACAAAATTTACATTTTTCTCAAAATCTTGAGCTTACTTAATCATTAAACGATTTCAGTAAAAATAGTCCTCGGGAAGACGTTTCTTTTGAAGCCTGAACTGTGTAGCTTTTCTTAACCGTTGCCACGCTAATGCTGCCACAGAAATCCATAATGAAAAATTGTTTTCTTGTTATCGTGGTTGTTTTGTAACAAAAATTGTTTAAAATTTGATATTTAAATAACAAGAATTAAAAGTTTGAAAGCCAATTTTATTACAAGGATTTTTCTTTTCTTATTGCAGTGGAGGAATGGGGGAAATTTCAATTGACACCTGCCACTCATCTCAAAGAACCTCTCACGAACAGTAGTATATGTAGGAGCAGTTGACCGCTGTTTTGAGCCCATTTTGGGAGGGCTTTTGGAGGCTCTTTTGGATCCCATGGTTGTCATGGTAACGGTCAGTGGGAGACTTTTGCTAATCATATGAAATGCATAGAAAATGATAGCCTCCTGCTACAGCTCTAATTTTCACATTATACTGAGGTTGTCAAGAAGCAACAAACTTCCAGGCTGCCAAACTTTTTCTCAAACTTTTTCCAAACTTTCTCCCCATCATATCCTGGGAGGCAACCAAACCCAAACTTTCCTATGGTTGTCAACTGTCTTCTACCAAACTTTTCAAACTTCTTTAAACTTTCTCAAAACTTTTCCCAAACTTTTCAAACTTCTTTAAACTTTCTCAAAACTTTTCCCAAACTTTTCCCAAACTTTTTTCACACCAACTTTTTTGTCTGAAGTTCCTAGTCAGAGGTTTTATTTTCGGGAGGCTCCAATTTGATCATATATTTATTACGTCCCTCACTAATATTTTCTGTAATAGGAACTTACTGGGAGGCTCCAATTTAATCATATAATTACACGGGGCTTAAAATGGTCTCACCTGGAACCTCAATGATTTTTGGGAGGCTCTTAAATAATCATATACTTATTACGTACAGGTGTTCTGAACTATTTTCAAGGTTGAATTTTGCCTGAATCTTGGAGGCTCTTATATAATTTTCTTGAATCTTATCTGGAACCTCAATAATTTCTGGGAGGCTCTGAAATAATCATATATTTTGTACATAAGCTTTCCAAATTTTCTGAAATGGTACGGAGGCTCTGAAATAATCATATATTTAGCACATACAAGCTTTTGAATTTCTCTCAAATAATTTTGGGAGGCTCTAATATAATCATTGAGGCAATCTCCTGGTGGGAGGCTCTAATATAATCATTGAGGCAATCTCCTGGTGGGAGGCTCTAAAATAATCATATATTTAACATGTGAGCAACTTTTATCAGACTTTCCATTTCTAAACTTCCTCTAAACTTTCAAACTTGTTTCTCAAACTTTTCTTAAACATTTCCTAAACTTTTGTTAACTTTTTGAACCTACTTCCAAACTTTTTGTTAACTTTTAAAACTTGTCATAAACTTTTTCCTAGCTTCTAAAACTTTTTTAAAACTTTTCCCAAACTTTTCTAAACTTTTATCAAACTTTTCCGAACTTTTCAAAACTTTCAAAAACTGCTTCCCAAACTTTTTGCAAACTTTCACCCAACTTTTCACACCTCACCCGTCTAAGAGGTTCTCAAATAATCTCCTAGAGGCTCTCAAATAATCATAACAGTATTAGCTGAGGCTCTGTACTTCTAGCTGGGAGGCTCTCAAATAATCATATGTAATACACTACTAGCTTTCTTGCTGAGGTTCTTCAAGGAGACATAGCTAGGTTTCCATAGCAACCGGAGGCTCTGAAATAATCATGTAACATTACAGGCTAACGTCAAGAGGCAACCAGTATTTTCTGGAACTTTGCCAAATGACAGGTGTGTAATAAATCACTGAAGATTTTGGGACAAGAATTACGTAAGATGGGAACAAGCTAGCTCGAACATTTTAGTATCTAAGTTGAAACAAGATGTATAATTTCACTACGGGATTTGATCGACAACTGATGGGAAACGGCTGCAAAAATCCAAGCTAAGTTTCGAACAATTTTATTGTATTAACCTTCTCAATTAAAAACACAGAAATGTAGTTTAAAAATTTAATTTGAGAAAGGTAAAAAGTAGAATTTGAATTTCACGGGGTTTTAATAATATCCCCAGGTGCATTATATTTAAAATTTGACTGCATTGTGCATTAGTTTGTCATAAACTACATTAGCAACCTATCCCACAATAATGGAGCATGGAAATCTATTATAGCAATCACTCAATTCAGTTTACAGCAAATCTGTGGAATCCTGATATACCAATGGAGTGTAAATATTATATCTAGCTGCTGGGCATTAAGAGTGGAAGATTCACAATTCACACCTTTGAAATATCACCACCGTAGACAGGATCCCACTCAACGGATGCTTCCCCCTTCTTGTGCCAAGGGTTAACAAGGCACCTCGATAAGTTGTTTTTAAGGTTTTGTTTGAAAGTAGTAAGGCTAACATTAATCAGTAGTTGATGGCCACGTTCAGCAATCTCTTCGTTAAATGGTTGAAATAAACCTTGAAGCCCATCGGAAATGTAATGCTCCAAAGGTTACAAACTACTCAGTAGAGATTATAATTTAGCTGAGAATTAGAACATATATTATATATTTAACTAATGTTTGCTACCTGATTAAATATTAATGTTACAAAGTTTTACTTAGCAAAACGGTCACACGAGAACTGACTTCACGCTCTTATCTCAGGCCGCCCAGAGGAGAGAAGGTATCCTCTGCACTTGCCGGCCGCAAGCACGAAATTTGGGATCCATAGGTTTCACTACGGCAACGATTGATGTTAATTGGTTTTCTAATTAGTTAGTAGCAATTAATTAGATTTGGCTATAATTGTGAATAGTTTGGTGACAAAACATGTGTAATGATAATTTTGGAACAAGAATTATGAAAGATTGGAAAGAGCTAACTGAAATATTTTTGTGCCCACGTATAAAGCATATGTATAATTTCACTGCGGCACAAAATGGTACTAATTGGTTCACTAATTAATCAGCAATAATTAGTCGGCTGTAAAAATTTGGGTGAAAAATGCTGGAAAATAAACATTGACGTTGTTGTTTTCTATGTGTGTGTGTGTTTGTGTGTGTGTTGTGTGTGTGTTGTTATCTGCTTGGATAGCTGATGAAACCTGATTCAAGAATGCTGCAAACTTATCACATATAAAATGTTTTCGGCACTGAAGTTATACTATTGATCAGAACTTTATTCCTTGATCAACACGATGGCAACAGTGAGTGGTAAGTGACTTTTTTCCTTGTTTATGCAAGATGCGATTGATAGTAATTATCCTTCCAGTATCCTTTATAACTTAACAATAACCTTACATAACCCTTGTGTTTCAGATGCTCAACAGGCAACGGTTATCGACAATTTGGTTGCTTTGTGTGACGAATTAAATCCTGGCCCTGTGGCAGACTACATGGTGGAGCATCAGCAGATATCGAAGCACTTCCGAGATACCATCAAGGCAGAAACAAGATACGACGGAGCCTTCGATCTCCTAATGAGACTCAAACGATGTCGAGATGTTGTGCCCTTACTTTACGACGCATTGGTCCAATCGGGTCAGTACAACCTTGCGAAGTTGTTCGAAGGTGGAGCGGCAGATAGAGGTGTTACCTGGAAGATCTACGCGAAAAACAAATACATGATTGCCGAGAGTCAGAAAACTTTTCCTACCGTACAAGCGGCTAGATTGGATGCGGCAATGGCCCTTGGTCCTTTGGGATGCGATAACCGTGCCGTCGTGTTCATTGAATGGATTGGGAACTCGATGGTTAAACAGTGGAATGTGCCCGAGTGGTTCGTATCCCCGTGGAATCATCAGGACTGCAAAGAACACTGACAACTTGGATAACACTCATTAATATTGCATAGTATTGCATAACACTGCATAACACTGTAAACCATCACTGTAAACCATTGTATAGTATTATATCATGTACAGTAAACGAAATGTTACGGATAACATTGGTTGGTAGTCAGGTTAGCCATGAAAACACGGATTTTTAAGCATTTCTGCTTCTAGCCTGTCTAGCATATTGTAGATAGGTTGAATACTTCTGCGATATCTTTTGTATTCACGTAGGTCCCTCATCTTATCCCTGACTGCATCAATTTCGTAGATATGAGGTCTTGGTGGTAGTCCGCATTCACGTCTGATCAAGTGTTCGTCCCCGTGACATAGTGTGCCATAGGCCTTGCGAGAAACGTCCTCAATGGCAGTACGCGGATCAGGACATTGTGAGCTTGTCCAGGTCTTACTGCCTATAACCATGACTGCCACATAATGACCGGTAATCTGTACGCGAATAGGTGGGCTTTGTCGCAGTGCCTTTTGTAACAGTTCGTTCAACAGGCTTCGGGCAGACATGACTAATGGTGGCAAACCTTATCACCTTCTTATTAACTAAAGACCTTGCATCAATGAGGATAGATTCACTTCGAGCACCAGTTAATATTACCTTGCCAGTGTGAAAGATGAGTGCAGTAACTTTTGAGGGTGTACTGAGAGACCATGAGACGGCCAAGTATCCCATCAGAAGAACTAAACTAGTCACCAGGCATATCGCCCCTGGTGTGCAGACAGTTATAGAAAATTCCATATTCACTGGTCAACTTCCACGTAGAGTCCTAGTGGCAATGGTCAAGTCAGAGGCATTCAATGGAAGTCAAAAGCAGAATCCTCTCGAGTTCCAACATTGTAATGTCAGCGAGATTGCCCTAAAGTATGGTGACGAGTTTGTACCCAAGCAACCAATGAAGATGGCATGGGATAAGTTCCAGTACACGATGCCCTTCATATACCTCTATGAAGGCAATGACATGGCCGGATCCACCAAGGGAGCAGACATTTCCTATGAAGACTTTGCCAAAGGATACACGATATTTGCCTTTGACCTGACACCTGACAACGTAGATACTGGAGCAATGCAACTGATCAAGGAAGGTGATGTATCACTAAGGATGCAACTTGAGAAGGCCTTACCGGCGGCCACTTACCCCCAGGGTGTAGAAATCATTATATACGGTGAATTTGATAACCTCATATCAATAGACTATAATCGAACAACATTCTTTGACTACGCACTATGAACACACTGGAAATCCGAGAGACCTTAAGGAAAGACTGCAAAGTTCCTCTCCTTGGTGTATTTGCAAGTGACGAACTACCACGATACCGCCCAGGATGTCTTGTTGCTAACACTGAGGCATCCGGTCAGGCTGGTGAACACTGGGTTGCAATGTGGCTCGAGGATAATCTAGTAGAATATTTTGACAGTTACGGACTACCACCTCTTCTCTTCCTGTCATTCATTGGCACCAGGGGATTACAGTATAATCGCATTCAGTTGCAAGACTTCACTACTGATGTATGTGGAGAGTACTGTATATACTTCCTTCACCATCGTGCTAGAGGAAGATCGATGGACTCAATTGTCAACTATCTTAGGCGAAGAAGTGATACCAATGATAACATTGTCAAAACCTTTGTTGATGGCCTAAGGGTGAGACTAGAACCTACATCTTCCTGTCAGAAATGCCATAAAAAGTCTAGGTGCTCGTTAATTCTCTAACCATGTTGCTACTACTGAGCCTAATCGCTATAGTGTCGTCTCTAGACATTACAGAGACCGACAATGGTATACAACTATCTCAAGGCAATATTTCCACCGTACTAGAAGGTGATCACCTTTACCGCCGGCTAGAGGACTGCAGTCTACATCTATGTCGAGAAAGTAATTTAAGTCATCGCTCCAACGACTGTCACTATGTCGAATGGGACCACTGTTGGGAGTACTGCTACGATACTGACAGGCGCCTTCAGTCAATCCACGATAAGATGACTGGTCTTAAGATTACCTCAGAACTTGAATACCTACGTGGTGCACTCACTGAGTATTATCACTAAGTATTTCTTGTAATGTATGTCCTATACATTTCGAAACAATTGATTTATTGTAATAATAATGACAATAATAATAACTATATTAATAACTATGATAATTATAAAAAACAATAATAATAATAACTATAATAATAACATCTTTGATTTTAACAATGATAATAATAACATGTTTAACAATAATAACAATAAACATTTATGACAAAATTATTAACGTACAATTGATTGTTGTTTCTTACACTGACCAGTCAAACAATACAGGGTAACCAACACATTAGTCACTTCTTCTACAACAAATTTAGTGTTAGGGCGCTGTTGAAATGCCCATTCCATAGGATCTTTACTGTCAATGTCTGCAATGAACTGATCAACGTCGGATCTGCGTGAAATCAGTCGGGGAAGGATAAACATGGCAGTATTGTTGCTGGCGTAGTAGTAAATTAGTTCGTCCGTGAGGCGGTCTTTCAGGATGAAACCAAAGGAAACATTCCACTTGGCCTTCTCCTTGTGATCATTGTATACGGAAATGATGTCTTCTTCAATTTCGTTCATGCTCTTGTTCTTCAGGCGAAAGTTGTACTGGTGGACAAACTTCTTTATGGACTGGTGGGTTCTTATTCGATGCCAATTCTTCATGTAAAGGACCGTTGAGTCAGGTGGAGGGGTCGTTGGGTCTTCTTCCAGGATTTTGGCAGGCTGATGTTGTTCTTCATGATGTTGTTTGAGTAGGGATTCCTGTGGAAACTGAGCTCCACATTGATCACACGTGAAGGTTCTGTTGATGTATTCCTTCATTTGTTCCATAAATTGGGAGTGGACTGTCTTCATGTGGTGTCGCTGTTCTTTCAGTCCAGGAAAATCTTTGCCACATTTGTCGCATGATAGTGGCTGATGTTGACGGCGCATGTGTTTAAGAAGGTTGTCATTCCTTCCGAACTTCGCTCCACATTCAGTGCACTCATGCTTTATTCTGGATTCTGAAACATAAGGGTTATGTAAGGTTATTGTTAAGGTATGAAGAATAAGGATAATTACTATCAATCGCATCTTGCATAAACAAGGAAAAAAGTCACTTACCACTCACTGTTGCCATCGTGTTGATCAAGGAATAAAGTTCTGATCAATAGTATAACTTCAGTGCCGAAAACATTTTATATGTGATAAGTTTGCAGCATTCTTGAATTAGGTTTCATCAGCTATCCAAGCAGATAACAACGCACACACAACACACACACACACACATAGAAAACAACAACGTCAATGTTTATTTTCCAGCATTTTTCACCCAAATTTTTACAGCCGACTTTAACTAATTATTGCTGATTAATTAGTGAACCAATTAGTATCATTTTGTGCCGCAGTGAAATTATACATATGCTTTATACGTGGGCACAAAAATATTTCAGTTAGCTCATCACAGTCTTTCTTAATTCTTGTTCCAAAATTATCATTACACATGTATTGTCACCAAACTATTCACAATTATAGCAAATCTAATTAATTGCTACTAACTAATTAGAAAACCAATTAACATCAATCGTTGCCGTAGTGAAATTATACATCTTGTTTCAAAATACTAAAATGTTCGAGCTAGCTTGTTCCCATCTTACGTAATTCTTGTCCCAAAATTTTTACTGATTTATTACACACCTGTCATTTGGCAAGGTTCCAGAAAATACTGGTTGCCTCTTTGTTAGCCTGTAATGTTATACATATGATTATTTAAGAGCGTCCGTACCATTTTAGAAAATTATTTGACAGAAAGCTTATGTACAAAATATATGATTATTTGAGAGCCTCCCAGAAATTGTTGAGGTTCCAGATAAGATTCAAGAAAATTATATAAGAGCCTCCAAGATTCAGGCAAAATTCAACCTTGAAAATAGTTCAGAACACCTGTACGTAATAAGTATATGATTATTTAAGAGCCTCCAGGTAATTTCATATTAGAAAATTATTTGACAGAAAGCTTATGTACAAGATATATGATTATTTAAGAGCCTCCCAAAAATCATTGAGGTTCCAGGTGAGACCATTTTAAGCCCCGTGTAATTATATGATTAAATTGGAGCCTCCCAGTAAGTTCCTATTACAGAAAATATTAGTGAGGGACGTAATAAATATATGATCAAATTGGAGCCTCCCGAAAATAAAACCTCTGACTAGGAACTTCAGACAAAAAAGTTGGTGTGAAAAAAGTTTGGGAAAAGTTTGGGAAAGTTTGGGAAAAGTTTTGAGAAAGTTTAAAGAAGTTTGAAAAGTTTGGGAAAATGTTTTGAGAAAGTTTAAAGAAGTTTGAAAAGTTTGGTAGAAGACAGTTGACAACCATAGGAAAGTTTGGGTTTGGTTGCCTCCCAGGATATGATGGGGAGAAAGTTTGGAAAAAGTTTGAGAAAAAGTTTGGCAGCCTGGAAGTTTGTTGCTTCTTGATAACCTCAGTATAATGTGAAAATTAGAGCTGTAGCAGGAGGCTATCATTTTCTATGCACTTCATATGATTAGCAAAAGTCTCCAACTAATCGTTACCATGGCAACCACCTTCTCCAAAAGAGCCTCCAAAAGCCCTCCCAAAATAGGCTCAAAAGTGCGGTCAACTGCTCCTACATATACTACTTAGGATTTTAAGGCTAGTTAGAATTTCAAGGTCATAGTTGTTACAATCCTTAGGTAGTAAATCATTTTAAGGCTATTTCACTAGAAAGCAGGGTATAAAAATTTGTTGTAGCTACAAAAAGCCAAAACTATTAGCTAAGTGTGCTGGAACCCGGGTTTTCATACTACTACGAACTTTTACTGAAAAGAGAACTTTTGCGTTTTTATTGTTTTTCGCACTTTTTAAAAGTACAAAAAAATTTATAAACACTAAATTTTTAGCTGAAGAAGCAAATTCTTAGTCATTTTAGTGAAGTTTTAAGTTATGCCCCTTCAATGATTTTATCCAGGAGTATTTTACTTCTGTTTTATTTCGACTCAACGTTGCCAATACCAGCCTTCGTTAGAGCAATTATTAACCATTACATTTTTAAATTCCATTATATATACTTATAAATTTAGACATGTGTTTTGGCTTCTAATGTACATTTTTTATCTCTACCAATTTTACGTGTATATAATATCTTCTTACTTTGGATAGTAAAGGTTTTCTGACTTGATTTTTCGGAATTTTTGAAAATTCTCAACGTTTGGAAGGTCCCACTCCCCAGATCTCCCACACTGAACATTTTCGGAAGACTTTGATGTTCAATCTTGACGTTCAGTAATTTGGCAGAAATATCATTCGGTGCGAATATTTGTTGTTTTTTTCTCATGAACAGACGAAAACAATGTACTACATATAGTATTAAATGCTACAAAACCCCATGAAAACGTGTTTATACTGCAAAAAAAGTAAGTTTCCAGAGAAAACACCAATTTTAAAAAAAACTTAAACAATCCTGGCTCTAACATGAATTGAAGGGAGGACTACTAAAAGCAAATTTGTTTTGAAACGCGGGCACTCGTGGACAAAATTTAGAAACGTGGACATGCGGGCATGTGCTGGCGGACGTGGACAAGACCTGCGTGGACAAACGTGGTCGTGGACACTGAAAATCTTGTCCACTTCCAACTCTGCCGCAGCCATTGGTTAACTACACCAACGCTATATCCATTGAGCAACTGGAACTCAGTCGAACTTTGAATTAGAACCAAAACTGTGCCGACATTTTAGGGGGCACTTTTGTGGTTGCCATTGCTTTTTCTATTGCTTTCTGAGGCGCTTTTATTCCGATTGTATTCTAAATTACGTTTTAATATTATATTAGGCATATGTTCATATGCTGTATTTATTCGAAGACTCTTTACTGAGCTGTTAATGTTGAAAATTGAATATGAGTAATTAAGTAGAATAAAGAATAAATGTTTCCGGTTTACCATTACTTCAAAAGCATGTATGCTCCATTATTGCGTTTATGCTCATACGCATTTATGCAATCAAGCAATATTTTGTGGAAAAGGTGTGTTTCCGTGGAGAACATTTTAGTAAATTGTAAGCCTGCTCCGCTTCCAATAATTATTATTAACAGAAACTACACCGTGTAAAACATTGTGTGATTTTTATAAGATGTTTGAAGGATTTACCGATACATCGATAAATAATGGAAAATATGTAACTCGGTTAGCTATTTCTTCATATGTTTTATGCGTTGAAGAATGTTGGTTGAGTAGTTAATGAAAAAGTTTGATGAGTCATCAGAATACAGAACATGGAGCTGTCAGGTTACAGAAGGAATTTATTTTCACATATGCGTAATTACATTGATTAGAAAGTAGAAACTTTGGAAATTAGATATTCACACGCAAATGATGCCGGCCCTATCTTATACCACTGCACGCACGCTTTTATGATGAAACCTATCTTTTTCAAGCGAAATGCATGGGAGGGGTACGGACCGAGCAAACATAAGAGACCTGCTGCGCTGAGGCGCAGCAGGAAACAGCATCTTTATCAAGCTGACTGCGTGTGAGGGCCCGGACTAAGCAAACATAAGAGACCTGCTGCGCTGAGGCGCAGCAGGAAGAATACAAATTTATGGGGAGAGAAATGCAAAGGTCATTATGAAGTGACCTCTCTCCTTTTCGTTCTGCAGTCCGTGTTCAACCTGCTCGGTTGGGTGCCACTTGAAGATTAATTAATTGTAAAAAGAGTCATTAAGTCAGTTCCTCCCCACAAAATTTACAGATGCCGATTTCGCGAATTCTGTCTACATTTATAGGTAGGTTACTTTAGTCGGGCATTGTAACTTGGGGTATAACTAGGGTTCAGTTAAAGGGAGTTCTATTTTGTTAATGTTGTTTAGTGTGAGCTATTTCTCTTGTGCCTGGGGTAAATTTCAAAGTTACATGCTTGTTCTCGTTTATTTGGGTTTGGGTTTATTTTTATTTAATCTTTGATTTTAATTTAATTTTTATTTAGTTTATTTGGGCTGCTCAATTATTTTATACGTTGTGAGTTTTCGTCTTTTACTGAGTTTGCATTAGAATTTATGTAAACCGTTGTAATCTTTCAGACTTTCTGACTGTAATCGTTGTGACTTCGAGCTGGTCAAGATCTCATTATTCTCCGATATCTCACATCACCAGTACTCAGTTCCCGCCAACTTGGTTCAACTTAGACGTAGCCTAGACGACAGTTGAGAACATAGTGTTATTACTTTTATAGAAAATTTACACAAGTCCTGTATTTTTAGACACGGTTTAGCTTAAACTCTGCAAAAGTATTAATCAAGGTAAGTCTGGTAAATCTTAGGGCGGAGGGCTTTGTCATGTTTTCGTATCCCCCTGACTTGTGTGCTGCTACAGGAGCATGCAAGAGTTAATCCAGCTTCGCAATTGATTTAATCAAAATTGCAAAAGGCTTAAATATAAAAAATCGTCAAGAATGTTAAAACTGCAATGAAAAAACTGTAATTTCACTTGTTACTGAATCCAATTAACGACTCGTTAATTTTCCAGCTGTAGAAAGGGATCTGGTTATGACGTCATACAAAAACTAAAACCAACGAGAACGAAACCATACCTCTGCCAATTTACTTTCTTCAGAAAATTTCTTTCTTCTTCTGTGCTTTCAGAAATAGGAAAGTCTATCTAATCTATCAAATAAGCACATTTTTCTTTCCACTGTGACTAAGTGCTTCTCGTGCTGAATTTGATACCTTCTTATTTGGGCACGCCAGCATTCTGTTTGATACAGTTCAGTTGAGTTGAGACAGTCTTCGGGGTTTATTTAGCTTGGTCGATGAAAAGGTAAAGCTGACCCTCGTTGGACACTCGATTATCAAATCATTTTCGTTAGCACAAGTAACATATGTGTGCTGCTGCTGCCGTTTGTACGCAAGATTTTGCTGTTTTAGTTGTATATTATTCAATTCAGCTAAATCTTATCTCCTATGTCCAAGAAGGCCTTTAAGGCTGCAGCAATACGAATAAAACCAACCATAAGGTAAAATCTGCTTTCCTCACTGTCTTGTGTCATAATCTTTTATGTCTGGAGCTAGCGTGAACTGGAACGTTAGATTGGTCGTTAGATTGGCTCAGCGAGGTTTATTGAACTAGTCTTGAGCCTATTTACAAGCAGTGTATTTCCGGCCAAAGGTTTCTTCTCTCGCATTTCCCCTATGCATATGCGTATACATTGTAGGCTCATTTAATTTGACTGCCTCTAAAGGGAAGCCAAAGTCATTAGCTTTAGGCACCATTCCTTGTGTTGTGCTTCAATTTGGAGAAGGTTTTAATGTTCTTGCATGTGAGAATGTCATTTTAACATTTTCAATTTGGCACTGGCACTTATCGAATATTACTAAACCAAGAACGTCAACGTATGCCTTGTTTTATGAATAACGTTTATGGTGACAAGTATTCTATTGTGAATTATTTTGAATTTCAACTAATCAACTGGACAGCTAACTTTGACAAACTGGCTCTGAGATAGCTTCCAATCGTCGTCTCTGATTATTGATCAAATGAAACATCCTCGATATCATAGCTTCCCGTCGAGTAAAATGACAGGTTAGCACGTTTCATTGAATTTGTAATCCTACGTTCAACATGTATGTTGAACTGGGTTTGAACTGTTCTCGGGTACATATGTAAGCTTCATCTGAGACTGCACGACATTTCAAGGAGATTGCTGAATGGGCGAATGCGTGTGCGTGTACTACCCAGAATTGCTTAGGGGGGGTTGCTTTGATCTAAAATCTATAGTCACGGATTCCGCTCATTTTCACACACATCATTGTAGCTACATATGCTCTCAAAAAAGACAACATATTGGAGATCAAAATCAAGCTATGCCCGTGTTATTCAGGTTTAAAGCCACCAAACCTGATAATTTCATTGATAGTTCTTCAAGGTGCCTTGGTGTGCGAAGGCGAGCGAACATAGAGTTGAATAATATACCAAATTAATGCATTTACAGGGATATTTTACTGCAAGAGTGGCTCGAGGTTAGCCAGCCAATCCCTCAGAATGCATACTTTAATTATGAACAGACATCACTATGGCGCACTGTAAATGGACGCACTACAGTAATGCCAGAGTTGGAAGTGGGTCGCAGGTATCCACGGTGTGCCATTTTGGCGCAAAATACTTACATAAATGCACTTACGCAGTCAAAACAAAATACACACCAAAATGAGCAGCCGAAAATTTTGGTAGTTGGAATTTCAATAGTGCTCTAAATTAATTTTATGAGACAGCTTGCCGTAGTTTGGGCTTTGGCTTTGGACTTCGGATCACTTGCAAATTACTCCTGATCTTAGATTTATAAAATCATATTAAATTTTGTAAGATTGACCGAACTGAACCTGAGAATCCGGTAAATGGTAAAAGTTTGCTTTTTTGAAACTAGAAAATGACAATAATTAGGAAACAAATTTTAATTAATTATAGAAAACAAAGTTCGTGTTGCAATTAGACAGGTAGATTGATAACTTAGAATTGAAAGAATTGGTAAAATTTTGTTTCGACAATCCTAAGCAAAAAGTCACTGTGCCTATCCGAAGTTAAACTTTCTCATATTCGGCCCTTGCGCATATTCGGGCAACTTCCCCCATTGCATGGAATTTAGTGCAAAGTTTTAAGTTGCAGTAATAAGTTACTACTTACTGAATGCTGAGTTTGAGGGACTCAAAACAGCAGGTTTGGTTACCTAGTAGAACAACGTACGCGCAAAACAGTACAGTGATCGAAGTCAAGTTCAGTCACAAATATGCGTCAGATACGGTATAATTTTATGTGATGTTGGGTATCAAGTCGTGATCGCCGATCCGCCTGACCCAAGCGATCCGATCCGGACCGATCAAGCGATCCGGATCGCGGATCGGATCGATTTTGCCGATCCGATCCACATCGCTACTCACAAACGGCTTATATATAATGTACATAGTTACCTTATATCAAGAGTACATAATATAAGAGTGTGCCACTAGGCACACTCTATGTTATCAGAGCAAAAACTATGCTCTGCACGCTAACGGCCCACCCCCCCCGCAAATTAGACCCTTCACTTCAAAGAATTTTGAGCGCTATGTTTGTGTTCTAAAGCTCGAAGCAGGCACAAAATTTGCGCACGCATTGCTTGTGTTTTCGAGCTTAAGCACATAAACATAGAGCGAGTGAGCGTACTCCCGTTTCGACTAGGTACTGATTTGCGGGGGGGTCACTAGGGTCTGATTTGCGGGGGGGGGGGGGGGGGGCCGTTAGCGTGCAGAGCATAGTTTTTGCTCTGATAACATAGAGCTTGCCTAGTGGCATACTCTTATTATTATGTACTCTTGCTTATATAGATCTATCGTTAATTAATGTGTTGGACAATAATTGAGCTAAAAGCTTTTTGGACAGCTTCTGGACAAAGTCAGCGGAAATCCTAAAACAAGTCGACTGCTAATCCCTTCGTTGGCTCTGTTTTCTTATTCCTTTCATACCTGTTCACCGTTTTTCGTTTGCGTTCATATTAGTCATAACATTAGCATTCTGTGTAGAACGCTATAATCCTAATTAGGTATGTGGGTAGTGTTCTCTGCACTCAGTCTTGCTTGAATAAAGTCTTGTTCTGTTAAGTTAAGGAAAGTTGACATAGGAATATGGATTTTAAGTATAAAAGGAACTAAAGTTTGTCTTTCCTGTTGTTTTGCTGTTTGAAAGCGTTCTTCTTCTGCTGTTTCAAACCATCGTGTTGGGGAAATACTGATTTCTTTTTGGAAGCTATGCTCACATTATAACAGAAAGTAATGTAATTTTGGTTTTGTATAATGTGATGGCAAGCTTCCAAAACGAACTAAATCAAACGATGTCTTGCAACGACGTTAGCTGAGAGGTTGGACTGGTGTTGAGTATTGACATATTGCCGAGCTTAAATTGTGAAGCTAAGGGTTTATCTGACTTGTTTTCATGTTTCAGGAACTATGGCAAAAAGAGCTTTGTTTGCTAAAAGAAGGACAATGTCAGCTGGTAACTTCGACGAGCCATTCGCTTTGGTAAGTAGAAAAGAAACCCGTCCCCGTTGCAAGGAGAATCGTCCTCTTCCTTACTGGATTTAAGGGGCGGGGCTACCACAGCGTTGTCTAATTGGTATACTTTTTGGAACCGATAAAGAGCATGGGTGTGGTCAAAGAAATATCGGATACTAAGATTCTAGCTGCCCTCCAGCCGTGTGCACCGTAGCTTTTATGCGTCCGACCCCCATTTTTTCACAACTTACCAACATTATTGATTAAGAGTTTCTACTTACTGCTAGGCCCCAGCTTCAAAGGTGCCATTTGGCATCATGAACTTGGCAAATGTGTCTCCATCTGCAGAAAAATACTAGATGGCTGTATCCTATCTGCATCTAAGGGAATTGATGTTCGTTGAAGTTTCGCCAAAAATTTAAATAACTTATGGCTAACGAAAAGACAATTTTAATTCTGGTGCAAGCTATAAGGCTGTTATTTGGCATACACAAAGGCTCTATAGGTGTATATACTCATTTGTTCCAAATAGCAAGAAATTCTGCCGACTGAAAAATTTTTTGTCAGACTGAATCTTCAAAAATTGCCAGAATCGTCATTTTTGGGCAGTGGTATACCCCCAAAATAAAAAAAACCAATTTTTTGAAGTTGAAAATTTATTAGGTGTTTGAACTCAGCGTGGTCGAAAATACACCCACACCAAATGTCAGCTCGATCACTGAAGGTTTGCTACTTCTATGGCCGCAGAAAGCTTCTACACAGGATCAGAAAAGACCGAAAATGGCAATTTGGCAATTCTTGAAGATCCAAGTTGACATAAAAACTTTTTCAGTCGGCAGAATTTCCACCATTTGGCACAAATAAGTACACCTATGGGGCCTCTGTATTTTCCAAATGTACCGTCTTATAGCTAGTGTAGTCATCCGGGCCTGTTTCGGGCTCGGGCCCCGGACCTATATGTGAGATTGGCAAGTGACGTATTAATTTATTGTATCTATTGGTTTATTCTGACTACGTTTATAAATCTCCGAGAGACAAACAGGAGAGGTTAAAAGTAATGTACAATAAAGTTTGTTTAAAATTAAAAGGCATTGCTTCTAAGCTTATTTATTGTTTTTGCTTAATGTGTTATTTTAACATTTATTTCCTATCATCATTCATGTTTATTATCAGCTAAAGACTACAACCACACTTTAAAAATCATTTTCACCAATTTTCAACATTCGGGCCGGTTTCAGGCGCGACATCCGGGCCGACCTCTGGCCTGTTTCGGGCCCGATATACGGTCCGGGCCTCGGGCCTGTTTTGGGCTAGGGCTTCGGGCCGGGCCCGGCTCTGATTTTTCTCTACGTAACAGACAACACTACTTATAGCTTGCACCAGAACTAAAATTTTCTTTTCATTAACAAACATGTTTTAGATTTTTGGCGAAACTTCAACTTTGAACATTAATTCCCTTAGATGCAGATAAGATACAGCCACCTAGTAGTTTTCTGTAGATGGGAACACATTTACCAAATCATTATGCCGAATAGCAGCTTTGGAGCTGGGGCCTAGCAGTCAGTAGAAACATTTTATCAATTATATTGATATTTGTGAAAAATGGGGGTTCGGGCACATAAAAGCTACGATGCACACGGCTGGAGAGCAGCTGAAATCTCAGTATCAGATACTTCTTTAACCACACCCATGCTCTATATCTGTGCCAAAAAGTATGCCAATCGGACAAAATCAGGGCAAACCTGTAGTAGCCCTCCGCCCCCTTAAGAGGTGGGGGGGGGGTGCCGGGTACCAAATTCTATAGTCACCGATTTCGCTCATTTTCGGTTATAATATATCCTCATATGTGTCCAAAAACATGACAGCTTTTTTGAGTCCAGGGTCAATCCAGTTAGGACGACGAAAGACTACGGCATGACAATTACATCAATTTAAACCCTCTACCTGTAGGTATTTATTACTGAATAAATTACAATGAGAAGACAAGCAACGAGCGAAAAACGGCGTTCGAACGATTTGGTCAAGCTGATTCCGACTGTCATTAACTTCAAAATTTAACTAAAGTCTGACCAAAAATTCTTGGAACCGAAATGTGAGCGGCTGTCCTGAGTTATCATTTGAAGGTAGCCTATATAATGTATATATTTTTCGAATCCTCAGGAACCCGAGATTTCGAAAATTCGAAAAAATCCGAAATCCCGGAATTCATTCACGGGAAATTTAAAATTTTTGGTTTTTCGCCCAATTTTTATCGCAATCAAAATTTGGTTCTCACAGTCGATTAGAGATGGTCCTGCTACACAATTTTGCTCTTAGAAGCTTTTCACGAAAATACACCCAATTTCCGGAATTCCGGGTTTTCTAAATTGCCGGATTTTAAAAATTTCCTCCAATACCCACAAGATGGGTATCATTCGAAAGCTCTTATCGGGCTGAACAACTTTTGTAATAGAACGAACTCGTGAAAATGCACTCAATTTCCGGAATTCGCGAAAACCGGATTTTCCGGATTTTAAAAATTTTCTCCAATACCCACAATATGGGTATCATTCGAGAGCTCTTGATGAGCTGAACAAATCTTGTAATAGAACCAACTTGCAGAAATGAGCCCAGTTCTCGGAATTCATGAAAAATTTCCAAGCTAGAGTGAAATCCGAATTTGTGAATTCCCGGATTTAGGGGCATTTTCAGACATTGGTTCTATTACAAGATTTGTTCAGCTCATCAAGAGCTCTCGAATGATACCCATATTGTGGGTATTGGAGAAAATTTTTAAAATCCGGAAAATCCGGTTTTCGCGAATTCCGGGAATTGAGAGCATTTTCACGAGTTCGTTCTATTACAAAAGTTGTTCAGCTCGATAAGAGCTTTCGAATGATACCCATCTTGAGGGTATTGGAGGAAATTTTTAAAATCCGGTAATTTAGAAAACCCGGAATTCCGGAAATCGGGTGCATTTTCGTGAAAAGCTTCTAAGAGCAAAAATGTGTAGCGGGACCAGCTCTATTCGACTGTGAGAACCAAATTTTGATTGCGATAAAAATTTGGCAAAAAACTAAAAATTTTAAATTTTCCGTAAATGAAATCCGGAATTTCGGATTTTTTCGGATTTTCGAAATCTCGGGTTCCTGAGGATTCGAAAAATATATACATTGTATCGGCTACCTTCAAATGATAACTCAGGACAGCCGCTCACATTTCGGTTCCAAGAATTTTTGGTCAGACTTTAGTTCTAACTTTCCCATCCTGCATTGTAGAGACTTGGTGTAAGAAGATAAAATCTTCAGCACGTCAAGAGCTTTAATTTGATTTAAAATTTGGCTACACTTGGAAAAGTTGAAAATTTACGTTCTTTCCTATAGGTTTTCACAAATCTATTTGTGCCACGGTCTCCGTCATCGCACTGAGGCATGCTGTTGGTTAATGTTATTGAGGACGCATCACACAATGTAGCGGGGCTAGCAACGTAACCTACTTCCTAACATCGTTACCACACCGTACGTGGCCGATGCGGAGACCGTGGCACAAATAGATTTGCTGACCACAGGAGACGGTCGGGACCCCCTCGCCAGACAAATAGACACGGTAATGTCCTGCCCTAAGGGAAGAGATGACTCTACCTACCCTCTCACTCAGCTTCAAGCAGGTGCTGCTTACCTAGACAGGAGATCAGACTGAATACAAGCCTAATTAAAGTTGTAACAACAATTTAATAAAGATATAAACAACAAGTATTATTATTATTATAAATAGAGAATATAAATTATATGGGCAGAGCCCTCAGACAACCAAAACGATCACACAGTAACTACACAACAGGGGCCAACGGCCAACGTACCAGACTAAGCTGCCAAGCTCCCAATCCCACCCAATCCCAAACATACACGTTGGGGGAGCTACGTGACTTGTTGAAAGTTTCCCAACCCATGATGATGTTATAGGAAGCCTAAGGAGTAGCTACGGTGGCTACGGTCGTCCAAAACGGAAAGGTTGACCATGCGTCACCTTGATCCGTTACAACATTAGTCCTAAGAGAAGCTAGTTTACTAGACAGTCGTAATGATGAGAATATGTACTAGTACTGGATCAAAGATCAACAAAACCTAATGCTTCTTAGATCTGGTTTTTCCACTTAGCCACACCCCAGTCACTGTTGCTTTTGCGGTGAGAGGTATTCACCATCGGCCCCCGCGGCCTCAATGCCAGAAAAATTTTCCTTATCAATATAATGATTTGAAAATAGTAATTTTTGCATAGTTAGTACCATACCTATTTTGTAGTGGGTCCACGGTGTGGCACTGAGTAATTGCATATCGCAATTACCCGAGGCGCAGGCAAGGATAGTGCCGGAGCAGAAGTGGCCACACTGCTGCGATCTTGGTCTAGTTAGACTACATTCTTAGACTTAGACTACTACACATGCATCCACAAGTAAACACTAACAATTGAAGTGAAACAATCTTTCAACAACAAATCTTCCTTTTATAAGTGCAAATTGTCACACTTAATTTGGTTGGAATGTGTCTGCTTTCACCCGACTTATGGACCATTATATCCAAAAATTTGAAAAAATAATTTTTGGGAAAAATGGGGGTTTCAAGAGGGGGGGGAATGAATTTGGTGGTGGGGGGGGGGGGATGACATTTTTGTAAGTCAGAATTGTGCAAAAATCGACTTCGTCCAACTTTGAAAATTTCCTAGAAAATTGCTGAGCTAACGCGAAAACACCTCATATAGATGTTAACACGCTACCTAGTCCAGATTAACATTGTGCCAAGTTATAGCTCATTTGCTCTTGTACAGCGCTCAAACTATTGGTCATCGCAAAGTTTGCCTAACTTTTTCATTTTCCTAAGTTAACACATGTCTGTGTCACCTTTGGAGGACTATTGTGAATGATAAGGAAAGTTTTGCTACAAACGCAAGTGTCTTGTTCTGTGGATCCATGGGAACTACAAAATATGTAAAATGAGAAAAATCGGAGATGGTCGAAAATTGGCGACCCCCCCCCCTTTATCACAGCGATGCAGCTTTTGATTCACGGCGCGAAATTAAATTGTGCTTTTTCTTGAATGAATGCAGGAAAAACAGTGAATAGTGTATCTTTCTTTATTCCAAGCGTAGAATATTCTTTACATTCTGGTGACCATATACTATAAACACAATGACAGCTATTGCCAGATCCTTTTTCCTGCTGCGCCGCTGCTTCCTTTCGCTACTTTCACCGTAAAGGCGTGTAAACAACGGTTTAAGATATGGCTAGCATGATTTGTGTGTGTAATCTAGTCTTTCATTCCAAATAACTTTTATTTCCGATCCATGTAGATGATACGCATATATGCTTACTCATGTATTAGCTTCAATTCCAAAATCGGAAACGTCTATTCTTTGTTCTGATTATGACTCATAGTCACCCTTAAACTTTTTAACAGCCCAGCAAAGATTTCTGAAATGCAGAAAACTTACGGAAAGATAATATATATATGCGAATATGTAATGCTGAATTGTTTAAACTCTATTTGCGATATAAAATTGAATTCTACAAATTTTATGAAAAATGATCAGCAAACGTTTTGCACGAATACCTTCTGTTGTAACCAAGAGAAAGCTCGTTTGCAAAGAAACATAGCTGCGCAGCAGGTTTACAATTACTGAAAGTGTCCGTCCAGGAAACTTAACCTTTTGCACAAAATCTTGCTTGTTATAGTCGTATATTACATATATGTTACATTACTTACATACATATATATATATATATATATATATATATATATATATACACATATATATATATATATATATAGCATTACCATAGCATTAATTATAACTATATCAACTTTTATTCACATGTATTGTATTTACATGTATTCACTTGTCTTGTTGCTCTTTCGAAAAGATGAGTTAGCTGGCTGGACAGTGGTTGAATTCAAATTCACATCAGTATGTACACACTGGATGGATAATTTCAGGGTTTCCTAAATTTTATTTCTCATTTTGTCCATGTTTCAGAAGTTTTCTCATGGAATTTATACTATCTTGAATGTACCAAGCGATACGAAACTTTCCAAGTTGCGCCGAGGTACGAACAACAAAATTTGTTGTCTATCCCAACGGTTGAAGAAATGGTGTTTCAAATCCGTTATCAAAGACTGCGTAACTGTCCTATTGCTGGTTGCCTACTCTATTTTTGGTGCTATGGTAATGATGACACTAGAACTACCCGAAGCTGAAAAGCTTAAGACTGAGACAGCCCTCAGTTTTCATGCGTTCACAGACCGATTAGTAGCTGATCTCACAAATGGCACGTGCACGGACAGTCAACAATACTGCAAAACGTATATAACGCAGCAACTGTTTCAATTTGAAACCATGACTCGTTCTGGCATCGTGCCAAGCCTCGAATGGAGTTTCAAAAATTCACTTCTATACGTGGTCACCGTGTATACAACAATTGGTACGTATCTGCTTACCGATCTTTTATTTTATGAATTTCTAACTGCCAATAATTACTGAACCTTGCTTTGCCTAAATTTACGATTAAAATAGCTTCCTGCTGCGATTTGTTATATTTTGCTAAACTGGGTTCATCTAAACTTACTACATCCGTATTGTCTAAACATTGAGTGAGCCTTTTATTTCAGGGTACGGAAACATTGTCGCAAAGACCACGCGTGGCCGCATGTTTACTATTATTTATGCCTGTTTCGGTATTCCTCTTATGTTCAGTGTCCTAGCACGACTAGGCCACTTCTTTTCGGTTATTTTGCATTACGCCTGGACTATTGCTCGATCAGCCTTTTGCGGGTATACTCGATTTCACGATAAACGTTTGGTCAATGTTGCCATTGAAGAGCGTGATTTTCCTCTAGTTCTTGCACTGTCTATTACATTTGGTTGGTTATTTATCTGCGCCGCGATATTCGTCATTTTAGAGAAAGACTGGGATTATTCCACAGCTGTCTATTATGCTTTTACTTCGTTGTCTACCATTGGATTTGGTAAGGTCCATAGCAATTTTCAGACAGTAAAATCTGGTGCTCAAGGATACCCTGAGGTAATGTAAGTGGCAGTGGCCGTGCAGTAGGGTTGGTATCCCTCCATTTCACGATTTCCGAAATTTTCACTAAATGTCCAAAGTGTCTGCTTAAAATCTCATTTAAATCACACATAATCTTCTCCATCCCTTCCATTTCTTATATTGAGCTTGTATCCCATCTTTCAGGATCCTCCTTTTTTCGCATTTATGTCTTTTCGTTGTAACGGCATGTCATTGTTCCGTGCTTTATAATTTTTCTTATAAATTTTGTAGCCCTCCTAACAATTAAATACGGCAGGATTTACAGTATTTCAATTACTAGGATCCTAAAGGCAGTCAAGGATAATTCTTATTATAGCTGTCAAGATTCCGAATTTTCTACTACGTGCCCCTGACGGAAACCCAGTGGCAAAGTGCAAGAAAAGAACTGTGACGTGCGCATGAATTTACGAAACATATACTTATTAGTCACTGAAACGTTGAATTGCTAGAACCCTAGTAGCGACGCGTTGTGGGGGTGCTCTCATTGAAGCGACATAGCTAGCGAAAGCGCGATATGTCGAAAGCGCGACAAACGGATGGCAAAGTCGCGACTTGGCTAATGCGCAACATTTCAGTTGCGCGCTTTAGCGAAGGCACGAGCACGACAACAACTTTATAAGCGAATTCTCTGTGAATTTCATGACTTTACTTCTCTGCCTTAATTTGACTAAATACTGAACTCTTTAGGTTCTGTTTTGGTTAACTGTTAATTAACTATTAACGATCCAACTCAGAGGCATACTTTCACACAAATAACCAGATCAGAACAGTTCATTCAAAAATTCTAACATAAAACGTAACAGCAAATGAATACTGCTGATATGGCTGCAATTAAAATACATTAAAAAGCAGCTTTGTGATCAGACCCGTGTCTTGTCTTGATTACGTTATGCAGTAAATTCCATTGATATTGTTGGTGCAGTTTTATCAGTGGCGCACTGGTAGGATGGCTAGCCATAAAGACTTTGAATCATTTGACCCGGCTGAAGAGGAATGGTCAGCTTATGCTGAAAGAATGAATCTATACTTTGTCGCCAATGATATCGTCGATGAAGCGAAACAGACAGCCATTCTTCTTACTAAAGTCGGGAAGAACATGTATGCCCTGATAAAGAGACTCTGTTCGCCGGATCCCCCGGCAAACAAAACTGTTCGCTAACTTTCTGATCTGTTGGAATCGCATTACCAACCGAAGCGGATTCTGATTGCCGAACGTTTCAGATTCAATCAAAGAATCCAACATTCTGAGGAGTCAATCAGTGACTTTGTGGCCAATTTAAATCATTTAGCAAAGTTTTGTCAATATGGGGATTGCTTAGAAGACATGATTCGCGATCGTTTTGTCTGTGGCCTGCAAAATATCAGAATTCAACAAAGATGCGGAGGAAGATCTTAGTTTACAGCGGGCCATTAGTATCGCCCAAAGCTTGGAAACAGCTAAAGCACAAGCACAAGTATTGCATGGTAATCGCACCTCCAGAGAATGTACGTCGTATTTCGGATAAAGTCAAAAAGACACTGTCTTGTTTTCGCTGTGGAAAGTTTTCCCATTTGGCTCACGATTGTCCCCACAAAGGTCTGACCTGTCATAAATGCCAAAAGGTGGGGCATCTGGCCCTAGTTTGCAGAAG
This sequence comes from Trissonchulus latispiculum, assembly GCA_030248195.1. Lineage (NCBI taxonomy): Eukaryota > Metazoa > Nematoda > Enoplea > Enoplida > Ironidae > Trissonchulus > Trissonchulus latispiculum. The sequence goes on from JASAND010020449.1 coordinate 31,638, forward strand.
CAGTGCTTCTGGAACCTACAGTCTGAACCACAAAGGTGGAAAGAGGATCAAGCCCAGTCTAAGAAATATGCTGCAAAATACGTCGATAACGCATCGGAATCAGAAAACGAAGAACTCAAGAAAGAAACTTTGTACAGTGACAGTGAACATTTAGTGTTCTATATTAGGGCTGTCGAAAGGGGGAACTCTGTTAAACCGTTCTGTGTACCAATGACGGTTAATAATGTACCTGTTACCATGGAAATCGATACCGGCGCTGCCATTACGGTTATCGATAAAGCTACGTGGTCCAAAAATTTTGCTTTGCCTTTGAATCCCACGAACATTACTCTCAAAGGGTATGGGGGACAGCGTATTAATACTTGTGGTGAATCCATGGTAAATGTGACATTCGGGTCTGTAACTGAACAATTGCCTATCGTGGTTGCCGATGTAACTGGCCCTCCGTTGCTGGGCCGGAATTGGTTGGAAAGATTGAAACTGGACTGGTCTGAAATTTTCTGTTGTCACTCTCTTAGGGTGAATAACCTTTCACCTGACATTCAGAAAATTTTAGACAAGTTTCCTAAACTTTTTCAGCCGACCCCGGGTACTATGAAAGGTCCGGCTGCAAAAATTCACCTTAAAAAGTCTGCAATCCCGAAATATTTCCGACCCCGTACAGTTCCTTTTGCACTAAGGAAAAAGGTTGATGCAGAAATAGACCGACTTGTTTCTACTGGCATCATTGAACCTACGGAGTATTCTGAATGGGCTTCACCAGTGGTACCTATAGTTAAGCCAAATGGATCCATTCGTCTTTGCGGAGATTATGAGGTTAATCCGTACATGGAAGTTGACAATTTTCTTATGCCAAAGGTACAAGACCTAATGACAAAGTTAGCTGGAGGAAAATATTTCACAAAGTTAGACATGTCCCAAGCGTATCTGCAGGTGCCACTAGATGAAGAAAGTCAATTGCTCACTACCATCAGTACTTCCAAAGGATTGTTCAAGCTGAAGAGGCTACCCTTTGGAATTTCGTCAGCTCCAGGAATTTTTCAACGTAGAATGCATTCCATGGTTGGCCACCTGGACCAAGTGGCAGTTCTTTTGGACGACATCGCTATCACTGGAACAACTAAAGAAGAGCATCTCAGCAACCTGCGAAAGGTGTTAAAGATTCTGGCTGACAACAACGTCAAGCTTAACTTGGAAAAATGTATTTTTGCTGAACCATCAATTAAGTATTTGGGTTTGGTGGTAGACAAAGACGGAATCCATGGATCATCAGAAAAGATCAAATGCATCTTAGAAGCCAAAGAACCCACAAATGTTTCGGAACTCAGAAGTCTTTTAGGAATGATAAATTATTACAGCAGGTTTATTCCTAACCTGTCAGAAATTGCACAGCCACTTAATAATCTGCTTAAAAAGGACAGTACTTTTAATTTTGACAGCAGCTGTCAGAAAGCTTTTCAAGCAATCAAGGAATGTCTCACCTCGTTACCAGTACTGTGTCATTTTAATCCCGAGATCAAAATCCTTCTTTCTTGTGATGCATCTCCACAAGGATTAGGTGCGGTTATTGCACACCAGTTTCCTGATGGGCAAGAGCGTCCCATAGCCTATGCATCAAGATCACTGTCACCAGCCGAAAAAACTATTCTCAAATAGAAAAAGAGGCTTTGTCTATAGTGTTTGCCATTAAAAAGTTCCATGATTATTTGTACGGTCAAAAGTTCACTTTAATCACAGATCACAAACCACTGCTGGCTATTTTTGGTCCAAAATCAGCAATTCCTGCCATTGCAGCCAGCAGAATGCAGCGATGGGCGATTTATCTGACCGCATACAACTATGACATTATCTACAAAACAGGAAAAAATAATTCCAATGCCGACGCCCTTTCTCGCAAACCATTCATCCAAGAACAAGTCCAAGAGCTGGAAGAAGACGAAGAGATCTGCTATCTCGTGTTTGATTCTGCGGGCCTCTCCTTTTCAGTGATCGAGATAGAGTCAGAGACTGTAAAGGATCCTGATTTGAAACTGGTTCTACAATTTATTAAGAAGGGCTGGCCTGCGCGTCTCTCAGCTAATCTTAGTCACCTACAACCGTACTATACTCACAGAAGTGATTTATTGATCACACAAGGATGTATCACACTTTCAGGAAAAGTAGTAATTCCTAGAAAGCTCCGGAGACATTGCTTGAGGTCCTGCATGATGGACACTCAGGTCAAACAAGAATGAAAGCAGTTGCACGAGGAAAGTTTTGGTGGCCAGGAATAACCCGCGACATTGAAGACAAAGTCAAAGCTTGCGCACAATGTGCAGTGAGCGCACCTGCGCCTCCCCGGCTCAAGAATTCACACTGGGATGCAGCAGAACCTTGGTCTAGAGTTCATATAGATTTTGCATATTACCAAGAAAAGGACTGGTTAATCCTCGTGGATTCTGGTTCTAAATGGCCAGAGGTCATACAAGTAAAGGATAAGTCAGCTGATACTACCATCCTACATTTAGCAGAGGTGTTTTCACGTTTCGGCGTCCCGAAAACCCTAGTATCTGACAACGGGTCACCGTTCCACTCAACCGCGTTCACCAGATTTTGTTCTGCTAATGGAATCGTACAAGTTTTTCCGGCTCCTTACCACCCCTCCTCCAATGGCGAAGCAGAACGTTTTGTGTATACTTTTAAAACCGCAATGAAGAAGGCTTCGGAAGATCATCTGCCACTATCTAAAAAGGTCCTTCGATTCTTGATGGTTTATCGATCCACTCCTCACCCAGTAACCCGCCAGACTCCTTTTCAAGTGCTATCCCGGAAGCCTATGCGCACCAGGTTGAGCCTATCGTCACCTGTTTCACGATCAGAAAAGGAAAAGTCAAAGGATTCATCTTTACTGGGTCCCGGAACTCCCGTATGGGTACTACATTTTGGCAAAATCAGGAAAGAATGGGTCCCAGGGGTCATCAAGGGAGCCTTGGGATCTGCCATGTTTGAAGTTGTAACGGGTCATGGAATCTGGCGTAGACACGTTGATCAAGTCAGAGAACGGTACGTCAATTCAAAGGATTTATCAATGAAGGAATCTGGATTCGCCAATGGTCTTGATGATGAGGATTCGGATTCTGAAATGCCCTACTTTCGTAGTGCTCCACCTGCCGTTCTACCAAATCCTCGGGGGCACGTGTGGACTCCTAGAGAACCCATGCCACCTCAACATCGCTATCCTCCAAGGAATCGCAGACCTCCTTTGCAGTTCCGTCCGGGGTCTGACCGTGGATTTTATAGACCGAACTAAAGGGGGAGATGATATGGCTGCAATTAAAATACATTAAAAAGCAGCTTTGTGATCAGACCCGTGTCTTGTCTTGATTACGTTATGCAGTAAATTCTATTGATATTGTTGGTGCAGTTTTATCAACTGCGAGTTGAATACAGAATTTCCCGGGTTCATTTCAATTTCGCGGTGGGATTTCAAGACGGAGGGAAGCGAAAATCTTCCTGCGACACCGACTCAACATTGTGCAAGCCACTCTGAATAACGTTATAAATTAACATTAAGCATAACACATATATACAGTTTAATTAAATCATTACGTAAGTGCCACAAGAAGAAATGCCTATTATGCTTTGTAGTGTGAGTATGTGTGCACTGTGCAGTGCATGTCAGTGGACGTGGTGGCCATTCTAAGTTTTGGTTAAAGTGGGACTGAATATAGCGATATTTGCGTTTTCACGCTAGTGCTAGCACTCAAATAGAGAGGCTGCGCGTCCTTCTTAGTTCAACTACTTCCTAGGTTCTATTTCCTACTTTGCCTCAAATTTAGACTTTAGCCGTGTACCCTGTTGTCAGTGGACGTGGTGGCCATTCTCAGTTCAGACTAAAGTAGGATTGAATACAGCGAATTTTGAGTTTTCGCGCTAATGCTAGCGCTTTGATAGAGTGAATGCGCTGCCTTCTTAGTTCGCCTACTTCCTAAGTTCTATTTCCTACTTTGTCTCGAGTTTAAACTTTAGCGGAGTAGCATTGTCACGTGTCCCAGCGTCGCCATGAAACCTAGTGAGTTGATGTTTCAGCTCTACTGTAGCTATATCTATTTTTAAGAAATCTGATATCCACACAAACTGTTAAATTTTATTTTAATTTGACTACTTTTTAAATTAACTTTTTTTAAAATAGGTTTAGACAATCTAAAAAATAAATTAAAAATTGAAACATTGTTGTTCAGGTCAGTGCTTAAATAATTTGAGATTTAGAAACTAATTGCTAATTAATACAAAATTGGGTCTTTCCCATTATCCGCCCCACAGCTCTGAAGAAGTACCGAAGAAGCACAATTTGACTGATTGAGTTGAAATTTGGTGGAGGTAGGTTTTCGGACCTGGTAATTTCAAAAATACAAAAATTTTGAAATTTAAAAAAATTTCTAAATTTTGAAATTTTAGTTTGGTAAGGGGCAGGGGCGTAGGCAGGGGAGGACCAGAGCCAGTCCCCTCCCCGAAACCAATTTGTCCACCGGAAAATTTGTCTTGTAAGGGAAAATTTTGTAAAACTTTCGCGCCGTAGGCACGAATTTTATTAATTAACTCAGGAAAGCTTATTTGCACATCAACATACACTGCTAAATCTTATAAAATTTTTTCAAAATTTGTTCTGAAAAAATAGGTTTAACCCTTGCCATATTCTAAAAATGTAAATATGGCTTTTAGCTGGTGGCTGCTGTTGTCCCCAGATCCCCGCCTATTTTAGTTAAAGATCGAACATTTTGCACTTATGATCTAAAAAGTTTGTAGAAATTGTTGTTCAAAATCCTTTCAATAAGCGAATATACACAGAGATTTATAATAGCACAATCCTTATTTGTGCGATTTGGAAATTAGTCTTTGTAAACGTTTTCATTATGACTTTTGCTGCAATTTACAAAACATTTCCAGCTTTTGGGGGCTCTGCCTACTGACCCCCCAATCCGCTGCTACATTTTCATATTATACAACATGTATCTCTGAAAATTTCGGCATGTTCAGTTGGCACGTATATAAGTGATGCGAAAAAGGCCTGAAACGAGCGAATAACGATTTTAAAAAGTCATGGTAATGTTAAAAATGTTTGGATGTGCCCTCCCCCAAAATTTTTTCTGGCTACCCCACTGGTACAGCTATTAGCTTATTTCAGTTTAAAGAAAAGAAAGATAGAAAAGAAAAAGAAAGAAATGAAAGAAAAAGAAAGAAATTTTGTCCTATGAGAAATTTTAAACTCTGTCATCAATTAAACAGCTGTCACTTCCAGTTACATCAACCTTTGACTTAACACACACCCAGCTTAGATTACTTCTTTGAGGACACCCTTATTTTCTCAGGTTAGCAACAACTTAAGGCTCATACTTTTAACTCATAAAACAGGCCGAGGCATAGGCTTGACCTTTGAATGTAACTTTATCCCTTTTTCTGTCAATCATTTTTTAATGGACAAGCAATAAAGTGGAAGAAATTGGACGAAAGGAAGAAATGAAATTAAGGAAAGAAAATAAAAGAAAAAGAAAGAAATAAAAGAAAGAAAGAAATAAAATTTATACTGAAATATGCGAATAGCTGTAAGGCGGGACCAAGCGGAACCGAAAAATTTTTTGAAAAAATTTTGCTGAAAACGTGTTTACAGGGGTTTTCTAGGGCGCTGATCACGAATCTGAAATCGTTTTTTCGATTCAGCATTTCGTTAGCTTAATAAAAGCTAAAGTTTTAAGCTTAAGATGTAAGCTTATCCTGAGCTAACGAGAAGCTAAATCGAAAAACCGATTTCAGATTCGTAATCAGCGCCCCAAAAAGCCCCTGTAAGTGCGTTTTCAGCAAAATGTTTTTCAAAAAAGTTTTCGGTTCCCCTTACCAAACTAATATTTTAAATTTTTAAAAATTTTTAAAATTTTAAAATTTTTGCATTTTTTAAATCAGCAGGCCCGAAAACCTACCTCCACCAAATTTCAACTCAATCAGTCAAATTGTGCTTCTTCGGTACTTCTGCAGAGTTGTGGGGGGATAATGGGAAAGACCGCAAAATTTATTAATTTTACAATTTAAGTAGCAATACCAAAATAAGAGTTTGATGACATTTTCATCATTTCTTCTTTAATTATGATTCCTCAATTAAACTTAACTGTTAACTTCCTCAATTAACTGCCCAATGAATGATCAGAAGTATTGGTAAGACTTTGGCATTGGGCTTCTTGGTAAAAGTAAACTCAACTTTTATACTTCATTAAGGGGGGGTCACTTTGGTCAAAAATCGATAGTCACGGATTTCGCTCATTTTCACGCATAATATGCCCCCATATGTTCTCAAAAACAACTTAGAATATTAGAGTTCGAAATCAAACTGTGACAGAGTAATTCAGGTTCAAAGAAGGAAAACTTGAAAATTCCGGTGATGAGCCCTGCAAGATATGTTTTATGAAACTATGCTCGAGCTTGGTTATTGTCAATTTATTGATGAACCCACCCATCAGGGTGGAAATGTGCTTGATTTAATCTTCTGTAGTGAACCGTCTATAGGTGGTATTACTGTTGATGGTGCATTTGACACATCTGATCATTTTGTTGTCTCTGGTTATCTTGGACCTTTTGATCTTGATTTGGTCAAACAAAATTTTACAAAACTGAATTTTCGTAAAGCCAATTTTGATGGAATAGCTACTTTTCTTAGTGAAATTAATTGGAATGCTTATTTAAATACCGCTAACAACAGTAATTCTATGTGGATTTTGTTCAAAAATAAGTTGCATGAATGTTTTGCACGTTTTGTGCCAGTATGCAAATCAGGCAATTCTCCAAAACGAATATGGTCTCGCCAAACTGAAAACGCACATAAGTTTCAGCTAAGACTGCATCGTAAGTTTAAGGCCAATCCAACGAATAAAAACAAAAGACGTTGGATTGAAGCTGCCAAAAAGGCTCGCAGATGAAGCGGAATGACATTTTTCAAGCAGAAAAGAAAATTGTTGATTCTAAAAATGAAAACTTGCTTTGGTCATACATTAGGGCAAAAGTAAGCCCGCAATCGGATATTCCGGTAATAAAAGTGGGTGATAAAATTGTAACGGACGACAAAGAAAAATCAACTGCTTTCAATGAATATTTTACCTCTGTTTTCGCCTTAGATGACGGAAATAATCTACATTTCCCATCTCGCACAAACAACGGGCTTGAAATTTGCGATTTCGGCACAGAAAACGTTTGCAAGCATATAAAAAAGTTAAAACCAAAGCATAGTTTTGGACCGGATGGGATCCCGCAGTTTTTTCTAGTTAAGTTTGCAGATTACCTGGCACTCCCCCTTTCAAAAATTTTTAACTTCAGTTTTCAAACGACTACACTTCCTTCTGAATGGAAGTGTGCAAAAGTTATTCCAATTCACAAAAAAGGTTGTAAATTTAACGTGGCAAACTATAGACCTATCAGTTTGTTGTGCTCTTGCTCTAAAGTAATGGAATCAGTAGTTGATGAAGCACTTGCTTTGCACCTAAATTCAAGCTCCCTAATATCTACAAATCAATATGGTTTTCGCTCAAACCGATCTACTGTAACTCAACTTCTACAAACACTAAATGAATGGACTTCCTATCTGGAAGATAAAAAATTTGTGGATGTTCTGTATATGGACATTGCCAAAGCTTTTGACTCAGTTTCCCATAAAAAATTGGTAGCTAAACTAAAAGCATATGGAATTTCTGGTAAACTTTTAGACTGGTTAACGGCGTATTTACATTCCAGACAGCAGTTTGTTGAAATTCAAACCGCCAAATCAGACAATGGGGATGTTATTTCTGGAGTTCCACAAGGAAGTATTTTGGGACCCAGACTGTTCTTGATTTATATAAATGATATTGAAGACTGTCTTGTATCAATGTCAGCGAAAATTTTTGCAGATGACACTAAATTCTATCTTGCTTGTGTACACCCTATTGCATGTAATTATGTTCAAGATGATATTAACAGTATTGTTCAGTGGGCTGCTGTAAATCAGCTTGGTATTGCGTTTCAGAAATGTTGTATTCTGCATCTAGGTTACAATAATCCTAATAGAGCATATTATTTCAACGGTATTGCTATTGAATCTGTAGATAAAATGAAAGACTTGGGGGTTCTTCTCTCAGATAATTTAAAATCGTCAGCCCATTGCGTTCAAATTGCTAAAACTGCTTTTGTAATGATAAATCTTATTTTTAGAAATTTTCACTCCAAATCTATCCCCTTTCTAGTAAAATTATACAAAACTTTCATTCGTAGCAAGATAGAATATGCTAGCGAAGTGTGGAATCCATACTTTGCCAAAGACATAGATCTAATTGAAAGGATCCAGAGATTGTTTACAAGACGTCTCCCAGGGCTTAAGAACTTATCATACACGGAACGTTTAAAAAGAGCAAACCTCGAATCTTTAGCTGAAAGACGAACTCGCAAAGATCTTGTAATGGTATATAAAATCATTCATAGAGTAGTTGAATTAAATTTTGAAAATTTCTTTACTTTAAATCAAGGGGGTCAAACCAGAGGCCACTCACTAAAGCTATTAGTGGGCCATAACCGTTTGGATGTAAGAAAGCCTTTTTTCTCACAAAGAGTTGTCAAGTATTGGAACTCTCTCCCCGAAAATGTCGTACATTCTTTGTCTGTCGCTTCTTTTAAACACTGCATTAGAAATATCATATTTACTGTTGGTGCAGGGGGTCGGGTAATTGCAGTCGACCATCGGCCCAACCCGTCTCCCTCCAGTCCTCATAATAATTAGTATCTTGCCCTGTTTGTTAGTTACGGTATCATGTGCTGGTCATATCTTATTCTTTACTAATACTTTTAATCGTTATTGATATGTGTTGGCTGGTATTAAACTCATTCATTCATTCATTCAAGATCAGGTGGAGACCAAACGCGACCGAAAACAGGGTTAACCGATACACCAAATTAAAGCCTTTACTAAGGTAATATTTAAGTGCAGACGTGGCTCAAGGCCAGCTATCCAGGCGTTCATAATGCATGCTTGAGTGCTGCACTGACCTAACCTCGCAGGACTGTCCAGTATAAATTTAACTCGTTTTATCTTGCACAGACAACATTTTAGACCCATAGTTGTATGAGAAAAGTTGCTGCTCGTTCCATTAGCTATCGATTGATACCCATTTTGTCTATATTTGGAAAAATTTTAAAATTGACATTTTTCACCTATAAAGATCAAAGGTGCCGCCACAGTAGCATGTTCAATATTGACGCATTTGTTTTGGCCACATAATGTGACAGACATAGATATATTAATTAATCTGCCAAGTTTGGTGATTTTTTTACCACATAATGAGTGAGAAATTATCAAAAGAATGTGAAAATTATGAAAAATGGCCATTTTTAGCAAATTTTGCTGTTTTTGTGGCAAGTTTTTTGAGCGTACTGTAGATGATAGAAACATGCTAGTACTTTCATAAGACGTGGTTTTATGCGTAGAGTGCAGCTATCTATTGGCCCTTTCTGTAGCTTTTGCCAATCGCTGAGGAAAAGCAAAAGAGTACCGTAGGTCCTGTTTTTCATGGTCCAAAAATGTCCAATTTTCCAAAATTCTGACTTTAAAAATTCGCCAAAAATGCAATACTGAACAGAATCGGTTCAGAGGAGATAGCTGCACTCTACAATATGTCCTTAATGGTTCTGAAAAGGTTTCAGAGTTCTAACTCTCATACAGATAAACATTTTTCTGCCACAAACTTTTTAACCTAACTTTTTCATTTTCCTATGTTTAACACATGTCCAGGTCACTTTTGAGGGCCTGTACTGAACGATAGAAGCAATATTTCGCAAAACGCTCTTGTCTTGTTTCGCGGACCCATGGGGACTACAAAATATGTGAAAATGAGCAAAATCGGAAATGGTCGACAAATTGGCAAAAAAGTGACCCCCCCCCTATCAGCTATCATCTCAAATTCAAGAAAAATAGATAAAAGTTATCAGGTATAAAAGATATCAGTTAGCTATTATTTCGGGATTGATTGAAAATCTAGAAAATTAGATAACAGTTATCGAATATTGCTGGCTAATATCAATCTTTTTAATTTGGGCATTAGTACTTCAACGGCAATTGCTAACCTGTACTCATTGAATATTGTTGATAGTGGCAAAATTTTTTAATCTTAAAGTTAGTTAAATAGTTGAGATAGTTAAAATTTTAATAGTTTTCGGCGTTTCATGATGATAGCGGCAATAAGCAACATGGGCAGAGGAGAGGCTCCTTAGTTGTAGCTATGAAACTGCACTCAAATTGCGTCTACACTCAATTTAACCTGAAAGTAGAGGGGGCAAAGTTGTATCCGGGTCTATAATTTCAGACACAACCTGGACTCAGAACTGGACGGCTTTCCCCAGACCCCCAGGCTCGGATTCCGGGAAATACTTTAATAAAATATTAGAACTATTAGATATTAGTTATTAGATAAAATCTGCACTGGGTTTTGGTCTAAATTGCATTATTATTATCCGTGTTTGGTGATACGACAGCAAAAGCATCAGGAAAGCACCGCCGTGTATGATTAAACAAATGATTAAACTTTCGAAATTTAGCCACAATTTTAAATTTAGCATCTATTTTATCCTCAACTTATAGTGTTGTTTTAGTAACCGATGTTAGTTTCAGTTTCAGTTTCAAGTCTCTTCCCAAGATAGCTTCAGTTTCAGTTTTAATTTTAGTCGGAGTTTCAGTGTCAGTTTCAATTCATTCGAAAAACTGCAGGTTCCAGCCTTGAAACATTAATGCATGAATTTATGATCATATATACTTCGCTGCAGAGTATTAACGAAAAACCGCTTTAAACCTTCAAATTTTCATGTCTTGAAAAAAGACTGAAACTAGTTTCAGTCCGAGTTTCAGGTCTTTACCCAATCTAGTTTCAGCTTCAGTCGGTCGCCTAAAATAGTTTCAGTTCCAGTTTCAGGTCTCCTCACGAAACTCTCCTCTGAAAAGTCTCCTCTGAAACTGAAACTGAAACCTGCACAACCTGAAGCCTAGTTTCAGTTTCAGTTTCAGTGCCTGACATCACTACCTCAAGGTCAAAAGCTATGGTAGGAAAGAGGGGGCAAGGTCTGCCATTTTTATTGGATCAAAATTGGCGCAAAGAGACGCCGATTTTTGCCAGAATTTCAAATTTAGACCTGTCATTGCTGGAGAAAGAAGCAACACTCGACAGACGGAATACATTTAGCATTTAGAACTAGTACAGTGGCAACATGGCAAGCAACATTGATGCGAGGCAAACAGTAACACCTGTGATTAAAACATTTTGGTCCTGTTAAATATCACTGTTTTGCGTGAACTCCGAAAGTTTGAAAATCAGCGCAATAAAATAATCTCAACGACGAGGGTGTGGCTCAGTGGTACAGCGTCCTGCTCAAGATAGTTCCCAAGTTCTGTGGTTCGATGCCCGCCCTGGACACTTTTCTTCACGTCTTTCAATCCTGATTTCAAACTTTCATTGTCCCATCTTTCGTTTGAACTCGAAACCGCTTAAAGTGTATATATACATATATATATGTATATATATATATATATATATATATATATATATATATATATATATATATATATATATATATATATATATTTCATTCTGAAGCTCAAAGCAGATCCAAAACTTGTCCACGAACTTTCTTCAAAATACAATTTGCAAGTCTTGTATGCATCAGTTCCGTGAGACAATCCCGAAAAGCCGAATATTAACAATTTGCAGCATTTTTCGAACTTTACTAATATGCACAAAAGCTGCATCAATCGATAGCTTTTTTAATTTTAAGCGACTCTTCTTACGACAAACTCCCATTTGATTGTTATTTGTTTGCCATAGTTTAAAGTTCCCCGTTTTGGCCCGTTTTCAACAGAAAGTGAAAACTTTGAATAGCTACAACCTTTTTATTCCAGGCCGAAATAATCTGAAATTTTAGTAGATTGCGTAAAATTCAAAGGGCTATCACTTGGAGCACTTTGACCTCAATGCTGTAGGTAGAATTTTTGACCCTGGCAGCCCAACCCACTTAAATATTAAAATGTATATATGCACATGTAGAATAACTGGTTGACAGAACTGATTTTTTCCATGATTTGATTTCATAAAACAATTCAGCTCATTATGAGCTTCAAAATGATGTATAGATCTCTGAAAAACTCGCAAAATTGAGCAAGTTAGGAACATTTCAATCTGGGTATCCAGACGCTGTCACAGTCAGCTGCACGTTTGACCCCATAAATTTTGCTGCATCAGCGAAGCAGGTTTCATCCAGCTCAACCACTTCGTGCAGTAACGTGTGTTAATACGCAAGTACTCGATACGCTGATACCGCATCGAGCACTATATAATGGAGAGAAACAAACAAGTTTTTTAAGTTTCATGTCAATATTTTGTGACATATTTGCTCCTACTGCTTCTGTTTACAGAGCAGTGGAAGCAATCTTTTTTGGCCATTACGTACCTTTGGGGGTACCGATGGCAGGATCTAAACCCAATAAGAAGGGTTGAAATCCCTTTTTATTGGAAGCCATCCAATTCAAATGGCCGGATAGCTAGCAACATTTTGATTGCTAATATCCAAAGCGTTGGATTGGATGGCTGACAGTGAATATTGTGGACATTTTAGTATCCAACAGGATAATTCTCGACCAAACATCTAAATGAAAATTAAAGATCGAAGCTCATTATCCGGTTCCTGTCGTCTGTGATGTGCCTCTATTAGGGAGCATGTTCGCTTTGTTTTCCGCAATTATTCTAAATTGAACAAAAAACTAACAAATACCAGTCATCCTTTAATTTTAGGTGACGACCCTCTATTTTTCACGGATAACAGTTACCTTGGAATTTATGGTAAAGGCTATTAAAGTTAAATTGGTAACAAGTCTCCAATTTTAACTGTTTGCTGCCATCCCAAATTATTAGATAGCAGTTATCTAATTTGTTGGGATGTCACAAATTCCCTATCTAAGAAAAATAGATAACTGTTATGCAATTTTTTTTACAGTGTAGTCCATGTTGGACTTTTGAATCTGCGGTGGTGACCAAAATCTGGAACAACAACAAAGGTCTAAAACCAGGAACGGGGAACGAAAAAAGGAGCTCAAGCACATTTTATCAACGCATAGTAGCTGGAGTTCGTTTAAGTTTCTAGTTTTGATTAATTAATTACATTTTTCTTGGTTTGAGCTAATACTACTCTGGTTGTGAGAAAACTCAATCGAAGTTGCGAAATTTCGTGCTACCGCACATTTGGCGGTTTTTTTGGAGCATCGAAAGCGCAGAGATAGTTCAAAGGTTCTAAAACCATTAAATAGTTAATAGTTGATTAATAACTAATTAATTAACCAGAAACAGAATCTAGAGTGTTCAGTATTTATTCAAACTAAGGCAGATAAGTATAAAGTCATGAAATTAACAGAGAATTCGCTATAAAGTGGTTGTCGGGCCTTCGCTAAAGCGCGCAACCGAGATGTCACGCTTCGTGACTTTGCTATGTCGCACTAATGTCATACAACTAGGAGAGGAGATGTGATTATCTTCTTTTAAGTCCGACTTTCAACCATTACACCGCTAGGCAATTATGTGGCAATTAACTTAGGTACCTAACCTCAACAAAGCAAAGAAAGTTTCAAATGTTTATACCTTCATAGAGTAGGTCAAATTTGGTATCGTTGCATGCAGCAACCAATTGGTCTTAAGTCGACATAGAGCCACAGCTTAACCTTATTTATGTGGTACAATGCCTCATGGAAGGAGTTGTTTCTTTATTTGACTTTTTTATTGAACATCTGAAATGCATATAGAATCTTGATTTTTGACGTCCACACGTTTCCAGAATTCATAGAATTAAGCTAACAATATTCATTATTTCAGGAGACGTACTTCCAAGAAAATCTAACACAATGTTGGTTGGGTTAGTATTTGTTTTCATTGGTCTGGCATTGGTTGGTATGTGCATATCATTGATTCAAGGAAAGATGGCCAAACTTTTTGATAAAATTATGCTCAGAGTAAAAGCTATATACAAGCAGTCTCAGCTTTGTAACGTGCCAATGGAAGAGACATTAGATCCCATGAAAACAATAATGGATGACCATAAGGGTAACAATATATATGATAGTTTGTGAGCTCAATTAAAATTTGAGAATTTACATGCTAAGTTCTTTTATCGCTTAACCAGCAACTGCCGGAATCGACTCTGAAGCAGCTGCTCTATTCTCATTTTTAAGACTTTCGAAAGAAAACTGCAAATATCTACAATTCACTGCAGAGTATCCGATTCCTTGACTTCAATGCTTTCGAAAAATGATGCCACTTGTCGATAGCCGAATAACAGGTTCCAATAACTGCACAAAAATAATAGCTAAATTATGGTTTCGCTGATTAAATTTATTGAAATCTTTTGGTCCGATTCAGTGTAATAACAAATCGCAGCCACAATTGTATGATGCATGTCCAATTCTTGAATCCTGAAAAAAGTGGTCACTGATCAACATCAGCATGTTTTCCGAAAATAAAATTCTCTGATTTTCAGTTAGTTTCCGCTATAGAATAGGTAGGACTTATTATCAAACATTTTTATTATTCCAAGACTGCTGATACTTTTCATCAAGATGTATTTAAAAAACCTTATAGAGACTAGCTTCATGTAAATGAAGGGAATGGGCTAAGTTTACCATTGAATTTTCAAGAATTTTTTGTCAGACTGTTGTTTCATCATCCAATATAGCTATGACGCCGCTACATAATGCAAGGAATGAAGGGAAGATGTAGTAAAGGAAAACGTTGTATTATGCTTATTAAGTACCTATATGACTTCTGGCATATCACTAGAAAGTTGTACCCAACAGATTGATTTAAAGAGCACTGGAGTCTGGGATACCCAGACTCCCCAGTGCGCGTCTTTGGGAAACTTGGACATTGCTAAATTAATGAGAACAGAGCAGAACAAATTTTAAAAATTACTTGCAGCGATGAAATAAAATTAAATCAATTTAATCACAGATTTTAATCAAGTTAACGAGACGAGTTCGAAACTAAAAGAAAGAAGTAAAAGAAAGAAAGAAAATTCTCCCCTGAAAAGAATCTAAATCTTAAAACAAAAGCAAAATCTTAAAACTTAGCTTAGCTTCCTAAAGACCACCAGCTTCTTCCTTAACTATATAATGTTTGATAGTGTTTCACTAAGCTCACTCTAGGTATGTTTCGCTCTTTACTATCTTGAAACAGCGATTGGTG
>JASAND010020452.1:0-33605 GCA_030248195.1 Trissonchulus latispiculum
TTTTGATTTGATTTGAAGTTAATGGGATCTCGTGCGTGTTTTATGCGTAGCAGTCGTTTAACATTTGTTGAAGGAGCTGATTTCGAGTGCTACGATTTTTCCTGTCGTGTATTATTTTATTATTAAATGTTTCCCAAGAACTTATTCAGATGTCTATTATTTACTTGCAAGGTGGAATAGTTCCACAAGAGGAATTTTAAAAGTACAGTACTGTTTTGGAATACAGCTAAGCGTCAGCTTAAATTTTTGACAGTTCGGCCATTGAAATCTGCAGACTAGGCTAGGCTTACCGCAGCTTTGCTTTGAAACTCGCAACAATTTGAATAAGAGAATACGTTAATGAAACCTTCCGCAGAATTGCACCTTATCGCTAAGCTTGCAGCAGCTAACTGGGCTTATTCTAGGGATTTTTTCTTGGGGGGGGGCTTCTTGGGGGGGGCCCCCCCCCAAAGGTCCGAGGGGCAAGGAATTTTTGGGGGGGGGGCGAAAATTTTTCGAAAAATATGCTAAAAATAGCGCTATTTTTCTAGCATATACTATAAAAGTTGATTTTCATAGCAAAAATAAGCAGATTTAGTGTTGAAAAGGGCAAAAATTGAGTAAAAATCTCCGGCGAAGCCGGAAAATTTTTGAAAATTTGGCCTTCTGAGCGATTTTTTCAGGGCAAAAGTTGGTACCAAAAGGGGCACCCACTTTTTTTGGGGGGGGGGCGATTTTTGGGGGGGGGGAACGCTTTTTGGGGGGGCAGGGTGTTTATGGGGGGGGGCCCCCCCCCCCACCCCCCACCCCACTAGAATAAGCCCAGGCTAATTTCCATTCCCATCCAACCCATGTCATTCTAGGGTATATAAGTCTTGGCCAGACTGATCTTATAGCCAGGGTATATTAGTTCACATGGGGTTTTAACAAGCAGTATGACTGTCACGTTGATTTAAAAATTGGAATATTATTATATAATATATTCGCAGATTCCGTTTCATAATAATAATACCTTATGCTCGCAGCAGGCCCATATTTAGAAGTAAATATGGTCGAACTAAGTTCATTTTGCACAAATCTCTTGCTTGTTAGGTATATATATAACACATATTATAGGGGTCGCTGCCGCGACCCCTATGATATATATATAATATATAATTAGTACCTAGATCCCTGGTGTATGTTTACTAGCGTAGCCCGAAAAAATGTCTAGGGGAACAGACCAAAGCGTTTCGAATTTGTCAAAATTGAATTTTGTAGAAACAAATTGTAAGTGAAATCTGAGCATTTTCGTGCCGTTCCCAGGATGTGTGTTGCAGTTATTTATGACTTTCGATTTGTTACAACCTAATATTGTTGTCTCTTGGTTTTAGGCTCTGCTGAAGAGAAATAGCGATTTGACACCATCCACCAATGAACAAACAGCCGTATTAAATTTGGTTACAAAAGTGAATGCTGCCATAGAAAAGTTGATAGTGTCTCCAGATAGTTTTACGTCCGCGGTACGTCAATGTATACGGTGGCGTAGGTAGATCTTTGCTTCAGGGAGGGCGGATTTTTGGCAAGTTGGGGGGGGGCGGTCCGGAGCCCGAGCAATTTTTTCTAAGCACTTTCTTGCTCTTTTATTTCAGATCAGCAAATGACAATGTGAGAGGTAGTATTGTACGCGTAGAAGCGCTGTGGAGAAAGCTACTGTCGCAAAGAAATAGGACCCGCGGGGGGGGCCGGGGAGCGGAAGCCGCCAGAAGTTGAAGAATTTTTCAAATTTAGTCTCCCCCAGGATTTAATTTTGAGCACTTTCTTTATTAAGTTATGAGCTATTATAGTTATTTTCGCATTAAATTACAAATTTTTCAATTGCCACTTCTGCAAGACTAAGACAGGAACGTTTGTCCTAGGAATGAAATAATCAATATCAACATGTAACAATTAGCAATATGAGTAACAACGCAGACAAGCGGGAGTATTTGGGCGCAGTCCCCAGTAGAAAATTTGTAGAAATATTACGTTTTAAACCCATTTTCCGGTAGCTTTCGCACAAAAATTTCTTCTATGTTGGCTTAGAGCTAGCGATTTTTTGAAAACTTAAAGCGTTGAAACCTATATTTCAGACTAATTTTCCAAAAAACTGGCGCTATGTTGAGCTTGAGCTTAAAAATTTTTCCGCTACCAAAATTTCCAGGGGGGGGCAAATGGGTTTGGGGGACCGGTGTCTGGCCCTGGGGCGCCCCGTCGCATCACTAAACAAAATGATCCTGCCCTGTGCAAACTTTTCAAGTGTGTTTAAAAGTGCACGATTTCTGTGTAATGATGGAATAATAAATACCATTCAGTTAAGAGTTTGTGTTGATCCGAAATTTCATTACCGTGAAGAATAGGAGTATTAAAGCGGCAGCCCCCTTTCATATCCAAACTAGTCTACATGATTTAGAAGAAAGATTTTGTGTAGCTTTTGCTGATCAGTTGAGACATTATATTTTGTTTGGAATCGGTGGCACGTACGTATGTACACAATAAATAAAATTTATAGATTCATATAGTCTGATGTTTTCTAAACTTTCAGACAATTGAAGAGGTGCGCCAAGTTGGTAGTTTCAAGAAGGGGACAATGGTCACAAAGCACAATGTTGCCGATATGGTTGTAGTGCTGAAGACATTGCCCACTGGTATGCTCTACGTTAATTTTACACAAAATCGTTCTTAAAAAATTTCCGGTTCACGGTTTTTAGGGGATTTTAGATGAAAAAACTTGGGCTTACCATTCATTTTTAGCAGTTTTTAAAAACAAGCATACAAAAATCTGCCCCCCTCCTCACATACTTGGAGAGCTCAGTCAGCTGCAAGGAGGGGAGGTGCGATTTTGAGCCTTCCGTATAATTTGTCCTAAAAGTTAGTCAGCAGGCGATACTAAAGTCTGGCACAAAAATGTGTGTACAAAATCTGTAAGGCCTCCAGTAAACTCAATATACGTCGTAACCCCATAAAACCATATATATATATTTTTTTCGGAAACCTTGCAGCGAGACAAACATTTTTATAAAATTTTTTGAAATTTCAAAAATTTTAATATATCGGTTTTTCGGGGATTTTTTTCGGACCGTTCAAGCTATTCAGCTCATTCTTTCAGAAAAATTTTCCCGTCCGAAGGCGCATCGATTGACACAAGAATGAAAAAATCGGTTGAGAAATAAACATTTTATTCCAAAATTTCGTTTTTCAATTTCCTTTGATGTTTGCCGCGTTTTGCGACGTTTACTGGTTATTACTTGCAATGGAAAATTTTGTCGATTGTATTTTCAGGACCGCCTAGGCGCCCGCTTTCACCTAATATGTGCTATTTCAAATTTTGAAAGTAGATTTTTTGAAAAATACCACTTTTTGACCAAAAATTTCGGCAAAGCAGATTTAGCAAAGTGAGTAAAAGTAACATAATCATAAAATTCAAGCTGACCTGAATCCAACGATATAAAGCTTTTGTTCTTACGACTTATATTGAGCCAGCAATGAATTTTTAAACAATATCCCTCATTTCAGGTTTCAGATGGTTTTTGGTTCTCTTTGATGTTGCCGCCGTGATTTGACTGAAACAGTGTAAACTAACAAAACCAGCTGAAATAAGGGATATTGTTTAAAAATTCATTGCTGGCGCAATATAAGTCGTAGCAACAAAAGCTTTGTATCGTTGGATTCAGCTCAGCTTGAATTTTATGATTATGTTACTTTTACTCACTTTTGTTAAATCTGCTTTGCCGAAATTTTTGGTCAAAAAGTGGCATTTTTCAAAAAGATCGACTTTCAATATTTGAAATACCACATATATTAGGTGAAAGCGGGCGCCTAGGCGGTCCTGAAAATCCAATCGAAAAAATTTTCCATTGAGCTAGTCGTGAGTAATAACCAGTCAAAGTTGCAAAAAGCGGCAAACATCAAAGGAAATGGAAAAACGAAATTTTGGAATAAAATGTTTATTTCTCAACCGAGTTTTTTCGTTCTTGTGTCAATCGATGCGCCTTCGGACGGGAAAATTTTTCTGAAAGAATGAGCTTAATAGCTTGAACGGTCCGAAAAAATTCCCCGAAAAACCGATATTTTGAAATTTTAAAAAATTTTAAATTTTATAAAAATGTCTGTCTCGCTGCAAGGATTCCGAAAATATATGGTTTTGTGGGGTTAAGACATTGAGTTCACTGGAGGCCTTACAGATTTTGTACACACATTTTTGTGTCAGACTTTAGGAAGCAGTTGTGGGATTTTCATTTGATCCTCCGTAGATTTGGCTAATTTTCGTCGTTGATTGTGACTGGGAAATACAGCATAGGCAGTAGGCACTTACTCGTCCAATTACTTTCAGAGAGCTTGTCAAGAGTTGCTCTGTAAACGGCCTTGCCCTCCCAAAGTCTTTTCTCCGCACCTGCCCCCTCTGGACGTATTTTGTGCATCTTCCATGATGTTCTAATTTTAGTTCAAAGTTGCCTGAAATATAGTCTATCACTAAATATTGGAATAAACTGGCTTAATTTTAGGCCAAAATTTATAGGGGGGACTCGTAGTCCCCCCATTGATGGGAGCTCACCGAAAATGGGGGCATATTCTTGAAAAACCATTTGCGAATTTTTACTTTTTTCTGTAAAAACAGCCAAAAAGTAAGCAATTTTAGGTGTTTTTTTACATTAAAAATTAAAATAGCTAAAATTTCGTTAAAATTCCGGTGAAGCCGGAAAATTTTTTCAAAAAATGGGGGAATTTGGCAATTTTTAGGTTATGGGGGGAGGTCAAAATTTATGGGGGGAGAGGTTGCCGAGTGGTGAGATTCTCAGCTCTTTGCTTATGTTTCTAACAGTGTTTACAGCTTTTCTATTTCTCTATATTGTGCATTATACTATGACGTGTATATATTGTATTCCTGTATTTTTTAGTTGAAGCTGTGACTGCTTTGGGTAATAAGATTGTTGAAGAGATCAAATCTTCTGAGCCTAGAGAAGGTCAGTGTAATGCATTCATCTGTTAGCTAACACAAGAAAGGAAATTTGTTTGTATACGTGAAGATTTTGAATACTTGTCTTCACGGTCTATATACACATTTGAGAATTTTCTATTGACACGCTTTTTTGACCAAACCAGGCCCTCATCTGACACAGTTAATGCCTTCCAGCTTCCGAAGTTAGCCAAAGAAGGAGAACAAAATCAAGAGTGCATAATTGCACTATATATAAGAAGAAGAGTAAGCCACTAGAGGGCTCCTCTTCTTGGCATTGCGTAACGGTGCTCCGACCACAATACGCGAATGTTCCCCCGTTTGGTGGGGGGGTAGCTCTCTTCGACAAAGCATACCCCCCCTCCGTTTGGTGGGGGGGTAGCAGAAAAGAGGTCCCCGTTTGGTGGGGGGGTAGCCAACAGCCAATCAGATTGCAGAGACCCCCTCCCCGTTTGGTGGGGGGGTATAGCAGAGGATTACGGTAGTTTTTGTTCTATTTGAAAAAGGGTCCCCGTTTGGTGGGGGGGGTATGCAAAAGGGGTCCCCGTTTGGTGGGGGGGTATGCGAAAGGGGTCCCCGTTTGGTGGGGGGGTAGGCAAAAGAGGTCCCCGTTTGGGGGGGGGGGTCGCTATCAGCCAATCAGATTCAGCCAATTTCAGCCTGACTTGGCGACCCCCCCCCCCAAACGGGGACCCCCTTCTGCCTACCCCCCCACCAAACGGGGACCCCTTTTTCATACCCCCCCCACCAAACGGGGACCCCTTCTGCATACCCCCCACCAAACGGGGACCTGTTTTTGCTACCCCCCCACCAAACGGGGAGGGGGTATGCTTGTCGACCCCCCCCACCAAACGGGGGAACATTCGCGTATTGTGGACGGAGCACCGTTACGCAATGCCAAGAAGAGAAGCCCTCTAGTGGCTTACTCTTCTTCTAATATATAGTGCAATTATGCACTCTTGACAAAATGTTTGGTTTTTAATTTTGAGATTTAAAATTAACAATACTAAGATAGAGGGTTTATAACTTTGATATTTTATAATGATCCTAACGTGATGCGTAGTGACAACTTGGATTGACATTAGCGGAGCTTTTTTGAAGGATAATTCAACAGTGTATTCAGAAGCCGACGAGTGCTATAGTTTTCAACGGTCGAAGTGTTTCCTTGTGCTTCACTTTAATTGTTTGCTACTTTCTTCTTCAGTGCTGGGCTGTGTGTCACGTGACTTTGGGTGCGAGATTGCGGGTACTCAGGCCGTTGTTCGTCTTCTGATTACAACGATTCCCGTAAATGTTCCGTTATTGGATGCCGAGATACACTGTAAGTCAGACTATGCTGGTTTGTATAGCAGATAAAATTCTGACAATGGGTCCGGGAGGTGAAGTATTGGGGAGGGGGAAGATTACAGCCGGGAACTGTCGAGAACAAACTTAAATCATCTTTCCTTGCATGTTTATAAATTGAGTGTTCTAAGTGTTTTCAGCAGGATAGATTTATTTGATGACATTTTTTATCAGGAAGCAGTTAGTAGCAGTACGAGACACAAAATACTCTAAAGTGTGCACAAGACGTAAGAGTAGAGAAGCGGGATTCTGTAGGAGGCCTTCAGGCGTATTTTCGTAATTCGGACATTGCAGTCTGGGCGCCCTATTGATTCTGTGGTGATAAGCCCCGGAACAGCGTTCCGTTACTCTGCGACTGAGCAAGCTCCAGCCGTGTTTTTGCTCCTGTTTCTCCAGGGAGCGATTTTTTTCTGATCTCTTAGCCTACGTGCTAAAAGTATCAACATAATAGGCACTACATACTCAGACATGAAATTTCTGGATTTGATGCAAGCAGCGGGTGACATGTTTAGAATCCTGTGCAACTGTTACTTTGTAAATTACGGTTTACTTAGTAAGATTGGCAATTTTTACGCTGACAGATTGTGTGACTACACCTGTGTATTCTTGATTTACTTGTCCAAATTTTTTCCTATTTCAGTGAACAAGAAGCTTATGACGGCGCATTTGTCCGCGATACGCCATGCGCGTTGGTTTGAGGAGAATGCATCTCATTCTAGGTGGGGCTATTTGTGAAACTATCGTTTTGTTTGGTACATGTTGAATGTTTGTATTTGGAGACGGTAGTTTTTAGTTTTATTGAACCTTACTCTCCTTATACAAGATTTGCAATTGATCGCAACTTTAGGGCTGAGTAAACAGAAATGCTAGCTGCTACGTTATCTCAGCTGTTGAAGTTATTAATAGAAAAAAATTGGTCTGCTACAGACAGTCTATGGACTGAATAGTAGTTTTTATCATGACCGTTATCCCTTTTTTAACCAGTTTTGTTTGCTCCTGTTTTAGTATCAAAGTCTTGGTTCGACTTCTGCGCGATATGAGAAATCGATTCAGCGGTCTACATTCCCTAAATCCGTGGATGATTGAACTGCTTGTAAGTTTACTCTGATAGATGACATTATGAAGACTTTTAAGAACGTCCTGGTCCTTCGTAGGGAGAATTACTGGAAAACTTGAGACCTTTTCAAAAAAGGTTTTCCAGGTCTGTACGTACGTAGTCGTAGACGTAGACGTGATAGAATATTAATTAAGGAGCTGCCGGTTCCAAAACAATTATAGGAGAAATTCCTAAATTATGCAAACTATTCGGAGCGGTTAGTATCCACTTCTAAGTTAGGCAGTGGTGTTGGTGAAACTATTTTGCTACTATACTGTCATTTTGTTGATCCTCAATCAAAAGGTCACTTCAGCTCACGACAATGTTATTTTTGTTGTTTCAGGCACATTATGCGGTTATGAATACTCCTGATCGCTCTCCTTTGCCAATAAATAAGGCTTTCAGGTGAAAAGCAAGTTTACTCCTTTGACGAAGTATAAGTAAAGTTCTCAGCGTTTGCTAGTTCTGATTTTGTCATCCAAAACTTTTTTGGGGGTTTTTACGATCAGTCGCTTTGTAGAGGACTTCACTTCTCTGCCTGCCATCCCTCGTTTGCTTCCTTTTCTTTATTTGTTGTGAATTCTACTTTCTCTGTTGTTTTAGGCGCTGTCTGCAGTTGCTGTCGGCTGGAATCTTTCTCCCAGGCTGTGCTGGTATCGTGGATCCGTGTGAGAATAATGTTCGTGTTCAGAACAACTTAACACCAGAGCAGCAGGTACCTAATTTTTTGATCATTTTTTCTGAGACAGCCTATCGTTCCTCTCAGAACATATTGTGCAAGCAAACTTATGTTTTAATCGCCTGCTTTCAAGTGTAACATTAGTAATTTTAAGAAGATCTATCTGTATTTGCTGCTTTGTCTTGTCGTGTATAGAGTGTGTGTAGTGTGTATAACTAAATTTTCTTCAGACCGTTTAATGCTATTAGTTAGCTATGTTTTTTTCTGTTTTTCAGGATTTGATTTGCTGTACAGCACAGACCCTACTGCGAGTCCTGTGCCACGGCGGCTACAAGCATATCCTGGGTCTGGAGGGCTCGGCCAGCGTTGCCACAGAAATGAGCGTCTGGGAGGGCGTCGTGGTGACGCCGCTGGAAAAGGCCTATGAGCCTGAAGAAGAGGCGGATAAGATGGAAACGAGCACTCCTGCCGTATCTGTTAAAGGATAATGTTAGCCTGAGACTGCTACTACTGCTACTGCTGCTACTATTACTGTTACTGTATTTCTTAACAGTTGTTTGAGCTGTATCCAGCCTGATACCGGTTAACATTACACAAGGGTTTTAGTGTTTTTTCTTATCTCTGTGGCAGTTTTAACCGCTTTGGCTGGTTTTTATGACTTAACTGTTACGAACTGTTAAATATTTGAGTCACAAACTATTCTATTACATATATAGTGGCAATCTAAAATCATGGGGAAAACCATGAATTTGCACCTCAGTGAACTTTTCCTTGTGTATTGCTTAACCGTTATGTCTACTCCGTTGAGGATGTCTACTATGTTTTCGTTGTTCGCTGTTCGATTTCTTTTTAGGTTTTGTCTTATGTTCAGTAAAATGCGTGTTCGTTCATTTTTACCATAGAGCTGAATCTCGATGTGATGTTATCAGAGTTAGCCTAGCCCAAGGTTGATTTCTCTTGGCTTTACGCAGATCCGAAAGTTTAGCCAACGTCTAAGCTTTCGTACCCAAGTAATGTTGACCATAGCTGAAGCAAACTTATAGAACATAGGTAGTGTTGTAACGCTAGCTAAAGTCTGGACCGAGCACTTTGCCATCATTCGGGTCTGAGCAGGTATCAGGCTATTTGACGGTCGCGCTTCCATTACATTCAGTCCACTTCAGAAAGCTGTAACTATATTGAGAGTTACGAATATGTTCGACCAAAATTTTTATGCAAAAAGGAAATTATAGAATGTGTTTATTAGATACTTTGCCAAGGACGGCTTCTTGATTTGGTCAAAATATCGTTTGACCATATCGTTTCTGTGTGCAAAAATTGAGAATTTTCACATTTCATCTAACTTTGAAAAATCACGGCTACTAATTCGAGGCTGATAATGATAGATCGAAAAATAAAAACGCACAGTTTGGATTACTTCGGGACCGTTCACCTTGTTTAGAGCTTTGGTCCAGTATTCGAATAATTTTTAGTTTAATTTTTAAATTTTAAAAAACTAGTCGATAAGAATATAATCTTATATATTCTTTCATCCTTCTATGTAAAAAAATTTTTGTCAACGTTTTTCGAACTGACAGAGCAAGTTTTTTTCGAAGAGAATTTAGCATTTTCTGGAAAACCGGGTCGCCATAGTCGGGTCAGAGGTCAACGGTAGGCAACTCGGTTCCATTACCGCGGAGTTAAAAACTACAGAACGTCAATGGCACCAGTTTTTAGTTTTTTTTTCAGCAAATGCAGTGTCAGAGAGACTGTGTAGTACTCTTGCTAGTATTTACAGTTTCAATTGCAGTGAAACACTTGCATTTGTTTTCAAGCTTTTCAGTTAAATTCGACTATTTATACAAATAGTTCAGGCCCAGGAATAATCCGGCTCAGTTTTGGGATGTGCAAGAAAAACTGTGGGTCGGAACATTTCGAATGCTTTTCGAACATTTCGAATTTCGAATGCTGATTCCTGATCCAGGCCCGAAACATAGTCAAAGTGTACCTATATCTCTATTCTGTGGCGGCACTGTAAGCTATAAATGTGTATTTATAATCGAAATCGAAATTGCACACACACGACATCTACTATATAATACGGAACAATACAAAAAAATTACGATTACATATTACCAATAAGATTCTTCTTTATCAGATATTGCTTAGGGATTTCTCAGTTATTTTATACAAATAACATAAAAGGCATATAGAATTCCCGGTAACCAAAAGAAAAAGCTGACAATAAGGCAAATAATGACATCCAAATCGAAGATACAGCCACCTCGATGAACGCAGATTCCTACAGGCTGAAAGCACAATTTTAGAATACATGGAAAATTTATAATGCAGCAAAATGGGAATATTTCTTTTTCTACTCTAGAGCGTCCTACCAAGTGAATACATCCTAGACAGCGAAATTAGTTTATTATTTAGACTGCTTTAATCTAAAGTTACCAGGTAGCCGCTATTATATTGCACGATTGGGTCCTCACCGTGCAGAATGCGAATAGTCCTCAAAACGGAAGTTCTGAACAAAAAGATGCCGCAAAGGTGTGTCCATCTACTATCAGGGTAAGTTCCAGAAAATTATAAAAACGAACTTAAGGGGGGGGGTCCATCATGAAAAATTTTTAGGCGGCGGATTTAGCTCGTTTTCACACATAAGTTAGCCACATATGTCGTGCATATCAAGTTTAAATTTTGAGTTGTTTTGTTCAGTTCTCCGTAAGTTACGAGCCATCAACTGTGTGCAATTTGAATATGAGCGCGAGCACAAGGGTGCTGGAGCCAGCTGAGGCAAATTTTCGCAAATCAACTCTATGTTTTTAGCTTATTTTGTTATACACCATTAAAAACTATTAAGAAAAGCATTTTCGTACAGTTTCCAGCCGGATGGGCTTGATCAGAAGCTTCTGTAAAGAATTTCTCGGAGAAACAAGGCCCTTGTTCCTCCTAATGTAATGAAACATTTAACAGCGGTTAACTTAAAATAGAAGCATTTCCGGCCCATAGTTCTATGAGAAGAATTCATCCCTGCAATGAGCGCTTTCGATTGATATATAAAATGCCATATTTTGAAAAATTTTAAAAATCGCTGTTTTGTGAAATTCGGGGTTCAAGGGTCCCGTTTGGCACGCTGAGAAGTACTGGACGCAGCTATCAGCATAATTCATGCTGCAAATAGATCCGAAGACATGAATACACAAGTTGGAATAGAAAATAGGCAATTTAGGACCATACTGTTGTCGGAATTTAGCTAAGTATTCGAAAAAACCGAAATTATAAAAATTTTGGTTAAATTGCCCATTTTTGCGCCAAAGAGATCTCGGAACTGGAAAAACATACAATGAAACCATTGGTATCAGTGGAACCGTCAATTCAAGTACTACGGAACCCCAGAGTTAGAATTTTTATTTAGGCCTCTGAATTAGAGTAATTGCAATTCTTTCCGAAGACCCCACTTTTCAGCTGCAAAAAACGTCGAATTTTGACGATTTTCCAATGTTTTCGATAAATAAAAATTTTTTAAAAATTTTAGGGGCCTAAATCAAAATTCTACTTTCAGCGTACCGCAGTTTATGATTATAGCTACATTATAAAGTGATAGCTACATTATAAATATAAAATTATGCAGGATTACAACTGGCGCAAGAATAAAATCACCACTTTTTCTGTTTCCTATGTTTAACACATGCAGACCTCGACTTTGAGGTGAAATAACTCAACAACCGTAAGAGATACGAGTTTAATTTGAAAACTCGTTAAAATATCCCACTCAAAGATCATTATATGTGAGAATGAGCGAAATCGGAGATGGTCGAAAATTTGATCAAAAATGGACCCCCCCTTAAAGGGGAATCCAACCCAAGATTGAACATTGGACATTTTTGTGTTAAGGTAAGAGATGTCTGTTTGCTTAGGCCTGGTTTTGTCTACCATAAAACAATACATTGGAATAAATACATTACATTTTCCAAACTTACAGGTAGCAATATTGCACAAATAATTGCTAAAATCGATACTTCGCGGCCATTAAGCTGCGGCATTGTGACATATAATAATAAATTATATCGAGGTCGGCAAAATCAAATTTATAAACAGCCGTTGTCTCCCAACGATTTCTAAAACATATACTATATTAGACTTCAGACTTCAGAGACATAACTCTTTAATTTAAGGGTTATCCTCCATTGGATCTTCTTTCAAACTTTTCCGATTTGCCTTATTTTACTACTTCGTAGTTCTAGTGATATACACTTTAACGAGTTTAAGGCCATCGCAAAGTATAGGAACGCAGGTGCTTGTAAACATTGAAACACTGTTTTTCACTTTGTGGTCAAAAAACCTTTACGGTTTTTTTGAATTAGGCTTAACTGGATCCCTGGTAGAACTAAAATTAACAGTATACAAAGTGTTCCACCTCGCATAGGAGCATTTCTTCTTAAACTAAAAGAACTTTATTGCCTTGACTGTGCAGTTGCTATACAGAAATAGTCGTTAAATTCCGGGACCGTGCACTCTGGTCTGGTTACCCAGGACAATTAACACGAACTGAATTATAGAAGAAACGCGTTCATCAGAGAAGAGGGACCAGATCCTGCTTTCGTTGGACTAACTTATCACCTAGTGACAAGAGCATTACTGGATTTCTGCTGATAGGACTATCTACCTACCTACTGGGTTTGTTGACAGCAACAGTTTTAGTGGAATGACAACTAGTTAAATAACAGAAAGGAGTGGAAATATTATTAGGAGCAAAACAGCTGTTATCTGTGGAAACCGCTCCATACTAACGAACAGCATAGGATTAGAAATACCTTCTGTCCCTGCAAAAGTCGACAAATTTTGAGATATTTGAACTCAGCGCAGCGGTGTATGCATATATGTATATATACCAAGTTTTAGCTAGACTGCTCAAGTTTTAAGCATTTTCATCATCGGGGGCGGGGAGGGGTAAATCTGACAAGACCTAGTTTTCATTTTAACCTCCGTTCCATCCACATAGATTTGCAGCAGCTTTTAATTGTTAAAAATGAAACTAACAAACCAGGGGAATCAAGTTTTCTAATCTTAGATTTTACTAAAAAAGTGCACATGACACAGTGATACAACAGGATGATTAAATGACTGGCCCCACAGCCCACAACAAGAACCATTTCGGCAGATTGTTAGCTTTATGAATCAACACTTATTTAAATCCTTTTTCTATATTGTTACTAAGCTAAGCCGTAACTATGGCATAACCCGGTAAAGACCGCCTACTCATCTTTCTTAAAAGAGCAATGACTGTCAATTCCAGTGCGTTCCAGGAATAGCAATAATTAAATGCCTAGTCCACTAGGGTGGTATTATAGCCAATTCAAAAGAGCATATTCGCAAGAGTTGAGCGGAGTTAAACGAGTTTTTAAAGGTCTCAACTCAACTCTACTTTTGCGAGAAGGTCAAAGTCTGTAACGATTCTCAGATTAGCTATAGTAGTCGGTATATAATTCTAAAGGCCGAAATGTATAAAAGTTTAAGGTATAACACAAATTTTCAATTCCAAAAATTGCGTATAATTTTATATGATCCACAGAAATCCAAATTTACAAGTTTTTAACTTTTGCGACTAAGGCAAATGATGAGTTAGGGGCTATCTCCATTCTTTTCGTGACTGAACTTTTTCGAATTTTGAAGAAAGCTAAGTTTTAGGCTGGGTCTTGGGAAATAAAATAAATTACAGTTTGAAAGTTATAAAAATTTTAGTTCTCATTTCGACTTACAATAGATATATAAACATTATGGATGAAATGATCTAACACTCCAGTGGTTTGCTTGGGCCTCTAGGCGATAAGAGTTTTACCCCAAGTAGCCACTAAACGAGTTAAAAATTCATCTCTTAATTTGAAATCACAAGCAAAAACCCAAATCGACAGCATCTAAACAGCTAACCTAACCTAATCTAGCTCTGTACTATTCACGTAAGGTAGAGCCGTTATGACCTACTGGCATAATTTATATAACACAAAAGCCCGACTTTACTTTGGCATAACGGAATACATATAAAATACAAAGAAACAAAAATGTACATACAAAAGTGACCATTAACTTAATTGCTGCGATAACTGAGGAAAAGAATATAACACTAAGTGTAAGCGACTATGATAAAGTAGAGCAAAGTTAGCAGAGACAGACATCTGTACCGTAAATACGAACGCTGAAATTACCATCAAGCATTATTAATTTATAGAGGTCACCTTCAAAAAAGTTGGGTTACGTAAAAGCAGATCGGTCTTAGAAAAATCTAAATTCGGAGCTCAATTCTGGCGAATGGGACAACGTTACAAGGCAAAGCCTTTGCTCTGTTGCTGCAAACGACTCAATAGTAGTTTCTGCTTAGAATTTTAAATATGGGAAATATTGTTAAAATCAACAAAAAATTTGGCAACAAACTGAACTCCATTTTAAAAAATTCTGAAAAGTGAAGATGGTTGTCCATGAAAAATCTCCACGAAAGAGGTTTAACTGATAACAAAAATCAGAATTAAAGAATCCGATTCTATTTGAAAAATTCTGAAAAGAAGAATTGTTTTGTGAATAGAAAACTGGCTGAAAGAAAAACAATCAAAGTAAATCAAAATCGCCGTACACTCTACACTTGAAAATGGACAACTCTTGGTTGTGCGCTGTGTCAAGTCAACTTCACGCACACAAAGAAATTGGTAAATAAAGCCGTTAACTTTAAAGCACAAGGAGCAAAACTGCTTATCAAGAAGGAATCTACTTGACAAAAGTGGCAACTCTTTTTTGCCTTGCCATTGTAGCTTTCAATGGAAGTTTTCAATAGAGACAAAAGTCCTTGTAAGGTACAAAATCCAGTCTGTCCACTGTCTACAATAGTATATATTAGAAACGTAAACACAATCAAAATGGTAAAGTAGAAGAGTGGGAGTAAAAACTGAAAGTAAGAAACAGTTTAACCCAGAACGCTAAAGACTAAATTCAGAGACAGCACAGCGTATAATAAAGGTGGTAAAACGAAAGAATTTCATATGCTCACCCACCACATAGTCTAATACAAATATTGTACAATGCTAAATAGGCAAACAGAAAGATAAGACACGGGCGACAGTACACTCAAACAGACATATAAAGTTGGCACCACTAGTACGAATGACTACACATTACTATTGTAAAAGATACATACGTACAAGCAAATATATAGGTAGAGGTTCCAGGATTGCATAAGTAAGTACAAACAATTATTCTATCAGAAATTCCATGGATGCCTTGCCTACTGACTATTCAAAAAACACCAACAGTGATAAAATATACTTATACCTGCAGCTATTTTATAATAAAATAAAAAAGCGCGTGAAACATTTTTGGAGAGGTTAAAGATGAGATTAGCGTTTAGGATCAGGATTTCAATAACAGAAAAATGGTACGCTTCGCAAGACGTGCAGTTATCTGAAATCTATCCGGCAGGGCAGGTGTACTTACAGTGTCACCCACAAACACTTACAGAGAAAACAAAATTAAAATACCTGCTAAAATTAGCACATATATACTGGAACATTTCTACTAAGCTGAAACCAGCTGAAAAAGCACAAAATTAACATTTTTCCTTTTGCACTACCACCAAACTAAATCGCTAAAATAAAAAGTGGAAAGTCTCAACCTGATTTTATGACACCAGAGAATAAACTAACTGTGAACCGTAATTAAAACAAAGTAGTTTGCCCATGTTCAGTGTTAAGCAATTTTCTAAATATTTATGTCAGGAAATGAAAAGAATATAAACAGTCACTGAAAAAAGTTGCACCACAAATAAAACGGCATAAATAATCAGATACAAAAATACATTCCCGATAATAATATTGAGCAATATATACAGAAGCAGCCTATGTACAAATAAATAAAAACAATAATGCACATAGTAGAGTTATATAGGTATAATACCGAAACGACACAACATGAACATAGTGAACAGTACAGAAATAAACGAAAAGCCAGTAAATAAAGAAGTTAGTAACCGATTTGCATAAACTGACACCACAGAAATCATCATAAAGATAGATTAGACAGCGATGCAGAAATCATTTCAACAACACAAATATATTAAAATCACCAGACAGGTTGGATGCAAGACATAAATAAGCTGGCAGGCAAGAGCGGTTTATGTTGGTTGCGCAAATGCATAAAAGAAATAATGAAAGACAAAATATCATTAACCGACTTGAAACAACTAAGCAAAAAATGTACACCAAAACTTTCAAACGCCGAAGATGCTACACTCTTCGTAAATTATTTCTCCCACAAATCCCCTTCCCCCCAAATAAAAACAATTCCCACCCTCAACCTCAAACAGCTAAATTGGACCAAAGAAAGAGTGACTAAGGTTACACTACACTGGCATAAATAATCATCAGCTCTACACACAAAGGAACAGGGACTGCCTTTAGAAGGAACTGCGTAGGACTAGCATGCACTAGACAGTATGTAGGTCAACATTGCTGAACATCACAAACGGAACAGACATAAAACAGTACAAACTAACTCACAACACAAAAAACAAATTTCTGGTCAAAACACAAGAAGCATACTTGCGGCATAACAGGACGCTCCTATTTAAGCCTCCACACTAGGTTACGCTACATACTAACAATTTTATAAGAAAAACTGAAAAATACGCTGCTAATCCTGTTGTAAAACGAACGGAAGAAAATCCCATTAGAAAGCGCCTGCCCACCCATTTATATACTTCATAACCATACCACAAAAAGCTTGACATTATAGCTGTCAGCAAAAGAAAACAACTACGTATATACTAACCAAAGGTGGAAAGCATAGCAGCAAGAAAACGGAAGAACCTGCAATGTAAATAGGAACTGAAATAGAGTACGTACGATAAAAAAACCGAAATAAAATGCACTGCTGGGGAAAGCCATTAGACACAGAAAAATGAACAAAACTAGACATTACAAGACAACATTATTAAACAACAAACAAAAACAGTCAGCAATACATATATACGAAATGCCAGGTCAAAGAATATAAAGAAAAAGGTCAAACAAAAAACTGTCAAACCACAGTGCTATTGCTTTTAACTGAGGCAGATGTGGAGGAGTTGGTACCGGAAGGAGGTGGATGTCTAACGTTGCTGGGTTGAGCCTTGGCCCAGGGCAACCCAGGCCTTTGGCCAGAGGAAGGGTGCTGCTGCTGTTGCGGAACATTTCCCGAAATTCGGGCAGCACCGGAATTTCCGTATTCCGGCAGGCTGGCCGGAAATCGAGCACATCCGTTCCGCTTGCTGTCAGAGCTGGCAGAGCCTCTGGCGTCGTCAGAGGATGAATTCGTTGGAGGAACTCTGAAAAACAAAATGACCCCAGTTAAAAATGTCAACACAGTTACACAGCTGTAATTAGGTATCAGTCAAATGTGCATTCGCAGCACTGAATGCACTGGAGACTAGTCAATTCATCGAACGGTTGCCTTAACCAAATTATGCTTTCAAGGAATGCAGATCTTTTCAGCTCAAACTTATTAGAAGCGAAAAATCTTCTCAAGAAGTGGAAATGTTACAACCAAATCATGAATTCATCCGAATTTTGTTGAAGAGAAATTGACAGAATAAGCATCTGCTCACATACAAGTGATATTTACTTATAATGTTCACATTATTGTTTGCCGATTACTAAACTAATTAAACTAAAGTCTGCGAATAACGTTACCAACCTTCCACTAGCTCCAGCCAATTTAACACGAATATTAACCGGCAGTGGCGCCTCTTTGGAACCTTCTGTTGTTGGATCACCACTAAAACCAACTTCAGGCGGAATTCTATTCGGTCCACTCTGTCCCAAAAAATAATCCCCATCCTCCGAGGCTGTCAGGGTAACCAGAGTATCATTCAGGTCGAAATCGTCTCCGCTTTCTTCGGCCAGGGTGGAGGAATTGGAAGCAGGCAGGCTCAGCTTTCTGCCCAGACTCCACAAGCTTGCCGGTGGAGTTGGCGGACAGTCACTGCCCGGCCCAGGCAGATAGCAGCCGGACGGCAAGGGCAGATCTGGACGAGTGGGCGACCGGTCCAGCTCCAGAATTGATGGTGGCCGGCCAGCGGCCAGCACAGCTGTCCCAGCGTCCAACAGCTGTCCAACGGCCGGTCCAGCCTGTCCCATCTGATCCAGCAAGCGTTGGCGATGGCGCAGCTTCAGCAGCTTGCGATCCAGGCTGCCCAGATGGGTCCCCCCGGCTGATTGGGATCCACCTGGACCAGTGCCGGCTGGGGGTGGACGCCAGCCCCACCCACAGGCACCTGGGGGTGGCAGTAGGTCCGTGCCGGCAGCCGTGGCACTTCCATAGGAAGGGCTACGGGCATGATGTGCGGGGCTGAGGGCGGGTGATTGTTCGCGACTGGCCGTATAGAGGGACTCACAGCTGCTGTTCAGGACAGCCTGGAGATTATCAATGGATTCATAGTTCCAGGAGGTACGCTGATTGGACACATTATAGGCCCCGATGTCATGACTGACAACCTCCGCAATGCCCGCATGATACAGCAGGCGCCTGCCTAGGGCCGGACTAGGCAGAGGAGTAGTGGTGCTGGAGCCCAGCAAATAGTCTGGCGGACCGGGAAGGCCTAGATCGCAGAGGGATCCCTCAGAAGGACTGCGAGATCCTCCAAAAGCTAAGGAGGCGGGTCCAGGAGAGTTGCTGCTGTGGTTGGTCAGTCTTGCGGACGGAGATTTTGGAAGCTGCTTAGGAGTCACCGGAGTAGCAGTGCCACTGCCAGTGGTGGAAGAACCGGCCGATGCAGAAGAGACGGTGGTTGGAGTAGCATTTCTGAAAACAAGAAATAGGAAATGGTCAAAGTGAACAATATGGAAAGAAAGTTACCGTAAAGTTTGAGTCCCAAAAATTCAGCAGAACCAATGATTTTATAGCCTAACCGAGCTGGTAAATAAGGTGAGTATATTATGTAGGTGGGCATAATGCTAAATGCTAAATTTAATTTAGGACACTGTATTAAACAAAATTCAAGGCATTTCTACATAAGCACATAATAAGTGGACATGCCTAAAGGCTGCCTAGCCGGCTCCGCATAAGCTATTTTTACTCTTGAGCTTCCAAAACACCAAAACTAGTTTTCAAACAGTCTCACTTTCAAAATTCAGTTCAGCCAAAAAATAATAATGGCAGGTTCACCTCTATGAGGAGCGTTATTACCGTGACCTTTTACACAGCAAAGTCTATCTTCATACCTGGCAGGGCTCAGCAAGAGAGAGGAAGGACTGAGACTACAGTGAGGACTGGAAACAACGGAGGAAGGAGAAGCGACAGCTGTTGTGACAATTCCTGAGCAATCATGCATAGGTGAATTTGGCATAGAAACCTGAAATGTGTAAATTCTCTGCAAAACAATACCGAACAATCTCTCAAGAGGCCACGCTCAATTATTTTAAAACAGAAAAATTTTATCGAAAAAAGTTTAACCAAACTATTTTTTACATAAGGAAAATGTCCTCCCACACTGAAATAGCCTTCCCGGGGATTTCATTTTGCCAAGAATAGCCAAGTATTTAAAAATTTTCCGGCTATGCCGGAAAGTAGTAAGCTAAGCTTTTCAACAGAGAACCATGTGCCAACTACATTTCAAATATCACCACAGGCTGCTGGACTTATTCCACTGGGAGGAGTGCCCTCCCCATGACCGACCTCCCCTCGAAAATTCGTACCCTCCAAAAAGTGGGTGCCCCTTTTGGTATCAAAATTTGTCCTGGAAAAATCGCTCAGACAGCCAAATTTTCAAAAATTTTCCCACCTTGCCGGAGAATTTTACGCGGTTTTTGCCTATTTTAACGCTAAATCCGCTTATTTTGCACTAAAAAGAACTTTATTTTGCACTAAAAAGAGCTTTTTTGGCAATTACTATAAAAAATTTTAGCATGTTCTTAGAAAAATTTTGAAAACTTTTTGCCCGCCCTCGAGAGCCCCACACAAGAAAATATTATCACAATGGTTGTTTTCGACATAAACAATGCAAAAATCCTACCATCCTTGCTTCCACAAAGGTCAGTGAAATTGCACCTCACGTTCAATTATGAATACAAATATGGAATAATTGCATTTAAAATTCTAAAGAACAACCATAAACTTAAGACGCCTGAAGAAACTGCAAGGATAATACTACAAAAAACTTTAAACATAATATATAATAACGAGAACAAACTTATTTGACAGGGACTTACAGTAGTAGCACCGGGCAGGGTTGAAGTGTAGTCCGAAACCAAGGTTGCAGAGGAAGACGGTAGGGCATAGCCCCCTGGCAGACGGTGTCGTGGAGAGCTGCGAATAGAAGGGGCAGGGGGCAGAGGGGGCAGACCATCCTTGCCTGGACGGGGGGTCGCGTCCAAAGCCGGAAGGGACTCGGTGACACTGATATCCTCAAAGGAGGAACTGGGCGATACGGGCGTTGAGCGAACAATATGAGGCTAAAATAAGAGTCAGGAAATAATAATGTAATACGAAATTCTTGAAAATCAAAGCCATCGGAAAATTGTTGCAAGAAATCTCAATTTGTCATAGTTAAGAGGGCTATTTGAAACGACAGAAACGTAAAAGCAAGCGTAGGCAAGCTTTAAACAATTCTGTGGTGTATGCAATGCTATAGCGTTGGGTGCGCTATCCCCCTTTTCTTCTCTCGAAACAAATTGCTATCACATTTTTTCTAAAATATGGCTCGCTCGAGATCAAATTTTTAGTAATGTCCGGTTACGTCAAACTTGTTGGTACATTCTGACCACTGAATAGCCTGCTACTAAAATAGCGAAAACAAGGAATTTTTAGCACGAACCCTTCCAGACTATTTGCCCTGTGAACTTTCGGGGCCCCACACAAGAATTTATTAGAATTGAATAACATCGTATTAGGTTGCAAAAATGCTTCAGCTTTTGTCTTCATGTAGCCCCCTCATTTAACTCTCTTAGATTGCGTACAGAATTTGTTCAGTTTTTTCAAACGACCAATAACAAAATTTTCTGCAGTTTTAGCAATACGTAGGAACGCAGAACAGGAAGCAGAACCAGCTTTTCAGAACAATAAAATCTCAACAGTTACCAATGCAATGTCAGTTCAGTTCAGTTCAGCTCAGAAGCTGCTCGGGCCCAGAAGTTCCCTCAGAACTGGGGTTTCAGGCGTGACATGACATTTAGGGAGCGAAATTCCATGAGGCAGGCTGCATCCTATCATCGTCAAGGCTTTGTGGTAACTGATATGCATCCAGTTACAGTAACTGGTGTCTCCGGTCCTACCCTAAGGGCAAATCAGCAGGATATGACTGGTTCGTCTGGTCCGGTTCCTCCGGGCACAATTCCTTCTGCTGCTGCTACTGCTGCTGGCGGACGGCCTGTGTATCCCCGCCATCGTCGCCAGGGACAACCGCCTGCTTTGATGTCCTACTCCCATGCTGTTACTGGACTGACACCGACTAGAGAAGACCATATCAACCAAATCAGGGCTACGGCGTCTCGTGGTCGTCTATTTGATCCGGGAAACTGAATTTATGTTTTGGAAAGCAGACTTTGAACTATGTGTGTGATTTCGTTTATGACCCACATAATTTGAAATGTTATTATTGTAATGTTAATGGTATTCTTAGCAAACGATTTGAACTTTGTGCATTATTGACATCAGATGTCTATGACATAGTTGCTCTTACCGAAACGAAAATTGATAATTTAATTTCTGATACGATTTTAACTTCTGGCTTAAATTTTGAAATAATTCGACGTGATCGTGATAGACATGGCGGTGGAGTTTGTGTCTTATTTCGTAAAGGTTTCGCCTATTCTGTCCCCTCTATTACTGATAGATGTCTATCTGAAATTGTGGTTGTTGACTTTGTATTTAGAGATGTAAATGTAAGATTTGCATGTGTATATAGGCCTCCTGCAAATCATGAAGCTCTTGATAATGTTATTCAT
The DNA here is from genome assembly GCA_030248195.1 of Trissonchulus latispiculum. Lineage (NCBI taxonomy): Eukaryota > Metazoa > Nematoda > Enoplea > Enoplida > Ironidae > Trissonchulus > Trissonchulus latispiculum. The sequence goes on from JASAND010020452.1 coordinate 22,020, forward strand.
GATTTAAAACTTTTATATGAGGAAAACAAATCAAAAGTCTTCAAAGTTGTCTGTGGGGATTTTAACTTGCCAGGCATTCAGTGGGAAATTTCGTACAGCTGTAATCAGAGAGAAATGGAGTTTTTAAACAGTATCTCTGAGTTAAATTTGACCCAGGTAATCAAAACGCCTACTAGGTTTAACCCATGTCATATATTGGATCTTCTTATGATTAATTCACGTGATATGCTATTAACGGTTGAGGTATGTGTACCTCTAGGTTCTTCCGATCATGCGTCAGTCGATTTTTCACTTTCTGTTCGTTGCAGAGAAAAGCAAAAGTTTTTTCGTAATTTTTTTGCCATGAACAAACCTGAAATCAGCAGAATTCTTAGTTCGGTTGATTGGAATAATATATTATGGCATGGTTTCGATGGTATGTTATCAGTAGTTGAACATTTTTGGAATAATTTTGTCCGATTTATACATAATGTTATTGATGAATATGTGCCTAATGTGAAATGTATGTCTTCTAATCTACACTGGCCTGACAATTTAAAAAGGCTTGAAAGGAGGAGATCAGATGCATTTAAAACTTGGACTAGAAATATGGATTTTAATGCGAAACAGGAATACCGAGCTTTAAACGATCTTTTTAACAGAGAATTAAAGCAGTTTGTAAGAAAACATGAAGAGGATCTGGCTAAAAATCCAAATAATAGAAAATTCTTTAAATATGCCAACCAAATGCTCAAAGTTAAATCTGAAATCCCTGTGCTTAAACTGGACCAACAGCAATCTGCTGTATCAGACATGGATAAATGTAAAGCTTTATGTGAATTTTTTGGCTCAGTCTATACTCATGATGATGGGAGATTGCCAACTGTGGTTCATAGGTGTGTGACTAGTTGTGAACGTATGAACTTTGATGTGCTTGATGTATTTGAAGTTTTATACAGGTTGAAACCTACTCTAGTTGCTGGTCCCGAGGACATTCCGTATATCTTCTATAAGACTTTTTCTGCAGAATTAGCTTATCCTATATACTGTATTACTGATTTCTGTTACCATCTTGGTCAAGTGCCTCAAGGTTGGCGTGATGCAAATGTGGTGCCTATTTATAAACATAAAGGTTCAAGATCATCTGTGGACAACTATAGGGACGTATCTTTAACTAGTGGAGCAGCCAGACCTTTAGATTACTTGATCAATAAACATGTTGAGTCATTGTATTAAAAATAGAATACTTGCGACAAATCAACATGGATTTTTAAAAGGAAGGTCTACTGTTACAAATTTATTAAATTGTTCTTTTCAGTGGTTCAAAGATTCAGATTCTAAGCAGTCTATTGACATTGCATACATTGACTTTAAAAAAGCTTTTAATTCACTATCAATTCCGAAATTGAAGGTCAGACTAGAAGCTTATGGTATTACTGGAAAATTCTTAAATATAATCGAAGCTTTTGTGTTTGGGAGAAGACAAAGGGTTAAAATAAGTGATTCGTTTTCTGACTGGTGTGATGTTGTTAGTGGTGTCCCGCAGGGGTCTGTATGTGGACCTACCTTGTTCTTAGTTTTTATTAATGAATTTCTGCACTCGTGTGAGAATATACATTGTTGTGCATATGCCGATGATATTAAGTTTTTTGCTTCCGGGGTTAACCGTCACAGAACCCTGCAGTCTTTGTTTAACAGGTTACAAAATTGGGTCAATGAATGGCAACTTACGGTTTCGATTCCTAAAACTGTCATTTTGTACATCGGTCGTTCAAATGAAAAAGTTCAGTATTCTTTTCAAAACGAGATACTCAAGAAAGTGGATGGCTACTCTGATCTAGGTATATGGGTCACAGAGAATTTAAAATTTGCTATTCATATCAACAAAATTAAAAATAAAGCAATGTCTGTTTTATCTTTACTACTAAATAACTTTGTTTCTGATGATATACAACTTAGAATGAAATTATATAAAGCGTATGTTATTCCAACTTTGTCTTATGCGTCTGAAATATGGAACCCTTGGTTGAAAAAAGATATTGAAACTATTGAAAAGGTTCAAAAAAGATTTTGTTCATCCTTTGCATTTTTTGAGGGTTATTCTTATAAAGACAAGTGTGCTATTCTCTCACTTCCATCTCTTGAATTAAGACGTTTAATTACTGACCTAGTTATGGTGTATAAAATAATGTATGGCTACACGATTATATCTGCCACTGACTTGTTCAACTTTGTGGATTCGCCTTATGCTACAAGAGGTCATTTGCTTAAATTGAAAATTCCAAAATCGTATACTGATATTCATAAATTTTCTTTTGCTTGCCGAGTACTCAAACCATGGAATGCTCTACCGGAGTCGATTGTATTAAGTAAGGACATTACTCAATTTAAGAATGGATTAAATGAATGTAAAGGTACCTTGGTCAGTTTTCTACGTGTTTATGACTTTTAGTTTCTATTGTCTTCGCGTGTTATACAATTGTATTGTCGTTATTCCGTTCGCATTCATTTGGAGTAAATCTTTCTTTCTTTCTTTCTTTCTTTACAGACTGTGCAACGGTATTACAACAAACAACAACAACAACAACAATGATAATGAATACTTAATTTTTCCTGCAAGGAATTTCACATTACATGTTTTAAATAGGATACAGTAGAGAGTACTGGACAAATATATACAGAGAATTGCACAACAACAAACCTTTCTAGGTGTCCCGGGAGCCGACTGTGATACACTCATGTAGTGCGATCTGTCAGAATGTTCTGGAATACAACCAAACAACCAAGCAAAAAGTGGAAGTAGAACAATATTATATAGCACAACGTCACAAGTTAGTTTTAAGATTTTGTCCAGGCTTTACGAACTGAAAAAGCCAACTTGGTTTAAGAAAAAGATAGTTTGCATCTCGCAAGACAAACTCAACAAATTAATCGAACAAAAGTTTACAATAATCCTGTCTAGGGTTGTAGCTTTTATTAAAACCCAAGGTCACGAGAGACGGAACCTACTGTCAGAGTTTGAGATATCCGGTTTGCTAGAACTCAGTCGTAGTTGGTATAGAGATTGCTCCAAACGTTTCAACTGCAAACAAGAGAAGAATATTATGACAGTAAGAGCACAGTACAGATCAGATAACAGTATGAAGGCTATTAGACGTAAGTTTCGGCTATCAGAGTAAACGTTAATTGTTAATCCACTTCTAATTAATTGGATTCTAGTGACTCCTGTCCCGACTAGCGTAAAACCTATCACTAAAAGTGGAGCAAAGTAATTTTCATTCAAGCCTCGGCCCATCATTGAGAAACAAGTTCTGAAAGACGCAACACAAATACTATCCCTTCCCACAATTCGCTCCAAATTTGAAACTGACAACCGCCGTTACAGAATTTTTGAATCTTTTCAGCAATGTCCCTCATCCCAGAAATAGTTAACGGCTTAACCGATTTTGTTGAAACTTGGATGGTAGAGTGCCGGATGCTTCCTGACTACAAAATTTCAAAATTTTTAAAAATTTCAAAATTTTGAAATTTTTTAAATTGTTGTAGTCAGGCTGTACCGGCGCTGTGCCCTCCAAATTTCAACAAAATCGGTTGAGCCATCAACTATTTCTAGGGAGGGGGGAATATTGCGGAAAAGATCCGATTTTTTTGGAGGCGTCTCGGCTCGTAGATTTACTCACACCAGCTAATGTATCGCATCCGTATACACATTTCCACAGCTGCAGCCGTTTTTGTTAATTTTCAGAAACGGCAGCTTAGAGAAGATTGGGCCTTTGCTCTACTTAGACAGTTTCCACATCACAGACAGTGGGTATCGTAGACAATACGTATGGTTACATAAAGAGAGTGTTGAAACATTATGCAGTGATTGGTAGCAGTCCCATTTCTGCCACTGCTTTCAGTAACAACGGCTGCCGAAGATATCAAGCCGTACATTGTGCCCAGCAGAAACCGTCAAAACTTATGCGGAAAGGGACGTACTGAAAAGTATCTCAAAACTATATCACAAAATCTATGTACCTTCTGAAGGGCAACCTGATGGTCGTTTTTCCGCTTTCGTCGCATGGTTCGATTGATTCGAGGATCATTGGCCAGACGAGCTGCCGCCTGAACAATCTTCTGCTGAATTTCCAAATCCACTTCCAGTTTAGCTATCTGATCCGCCTGCAAAAAATTAATCGCTCAAAACATTATCATTGTTGCAATTTACTGCAGCATCAAAGTTTATGTTAACTCTCAAAAATATAACGGTTCACTAAAAATAGTTATCTTACAAGAGCTGAAATAATTCTAGAGACCATTAAACAAATCGTTGCAGGGGCGTATCTAGGGGTGGGTCCAGGGGTCCGGACTCTGGGTTTTCTTTAGTGAGGGGTGGGGGTGAGTGGGGGCGCCCCCAACCGTTTCTTCCACTTTTTTGGGCCTCCCTCACTCACTATAAGGTGCCCAGACAATGCCAAATTTTAAGGACTTTTTGTTCGAAATCTTAACAGTTTATCGGCTTTGCCGAATTTTTTTGCTCCAAAATCGTCTATTTTGGTACTAAAAATTTGATTTTTAAGCACAGTTATACCAGTAAACGTAGAAAACACGCAATTGTTTACGTATTTTTAGCATTTTTAGCAAATTTTATTCCCTCCTCCACTTTTGGTCTCCTCCCACTCACAAGTTGGGGAGCTCCCCCCCCCTCCTTTTCTGGTCTAAAGAAAAACCCAGGGTCCCGTTGCATAAAAGTGATTAGTTGATTAGTGATCAGTTGATTAGTGTAGTTAGTAGTTTTTCGAGAAAAACTTTTGCTGTAGTCCGCCGTTTTTGAAGTTTTTGGTACCATATCGTAGCTGTAGAAGTGCTTTATCCAAAAGTCATGCAGTATGTAATTTATCCTCACTGTCTCATTCAGTCAAAGAAAAATTTTGAACTCAATCATAATTTCTTTACTTGTTAAGCTGGAATCATTCCAATTTAAGCTGTAGCTTAATTTACACTTTTGATTTCACTAGAACGCTCAAAACACTTCAATATGATATATAAATTATTGTCGGAGCTCATTCGTAGCTTTTATTATTCTCGAAAAACTGCTACACTAATCAACTAATCACTTTTATGCAATGGGCCCCGGGGACCATCCCCCTCTTTGGGGGCTAAAAAGAAATTTTAGCTATTTTTTGTGCAGATTTGGCCGTTTTTAAAAAATTTAAGGTTGGATACCCCTATTTTGGGGTTTGACCCCCCTTTTCACAATTTTCGCTACGTCCCTGAATCGTTAGAAAGCAATGACACACATTTTGTCACTTTTCTGTCCTTATGATCCATTCATAAATCCCTTACCCTAGAATTTCTGTTGACTAGATCTCGAGAAATCACAAAGGAAGTGCCGACTCGACGCTTGATGACAGGCAATGATTCGTTGTCCTTCAGTGCAACGGCTATTTCTGGCGGTAAACAGCCGGTTAATTCCTAGAAAACCAAATTGACATCATGTTTGGGCATAAAACGTTCAAAATTCAGTACGTAAATAATTGTAAATATAACTGGTACAAAAAGCTAAAAATTATGTAAAAAGTTAAGGTTCAATAGAATATTTTCTTAAAACAGGCAAACTTAAGGCATTGGTCAAATTTGGAACAGCCATCAATGTTAAGTACCCCTTCGCGAACACAAAGGGACCGCAGTTCCCTTCGCTTTTTATCCAATCTCTCAATTAAGATCTTGCGACGTTCCAGCAGCTTCTTTTCCAGTTCAGCATCGCGAGATTTCTCCTCCTCCGAACGATCTAAACCAACCAAAATACAAAACTCAATCACAATCCTTTTTCCGACAATAAAACATTGACAGGAAAAGTACAACATTACTCACAATAGCTCAAGAAAAAATTAACCAAACAAGAAAAAGATTCGAGATTCCCGGAAAAAAATTCTCCAAACAATTAAATAGCGTGTAATTTTTCATTCTGGAAAGCTCGCAAACCAAAACAAATTAAGCCAAAGAAGCTGAGATTACAACAACTAACAGTTCTACCATCTAGGCCTAGGCTAAAGCACAAGTTTATCAGTATGGCTTATTACAGAGACACCATTATATTAAAATTATTGCTGCACAACTATTACCAGCACTACTCCAGCTGACAGCAGACTGAAGACTCTGAGAGGAAACACTGGAGCCCAAATCAGAGGAAGAAGGATCAGCGCTGAGCGGAAGAACCGATTTAAGACTATCGTTTAGGGCGACGACCAATTCGTCCAGGGATCTCACTGAGAGGGAAACACGTTTCTAAACAAACAACAAACTTACATCCTTGGATAAAAGGCAAAATTTCACAAAGACTACTCAAGCTACAAAAAACAAAAGTCCCCCGGAAACTGCCTTCCCCCCCCGAAATCGCCCTCTCCCGAGATTTTTTGGGGGCCCAAACTTTTGCCAAAATAGGTAGTTTCAAAAATTTTCCGGCATAGCCGGAGATTTTTTCGCAAAAGTGGCTATTTTAGCTGAAATCCTAGCATTTTTGAGAACTTTTTGCCTTTCTACGTGTAAAATACACCAAAAATACCTATTATTTTTAGCTCATTTTTGCAAAAAATCTCCCCCCCCCCCGACAAGCCCCCTCGCCCCGAGAAAACCCCCTAAAAATACCCTGCAATAATATAACTAATACACTTCTTAGGCCAAAAATCTACTGCAACTTAGCTTGTAAACTTTAGCTAAGGTGTGATAATTTGTGTTTTAAATAAAGAAACGGTAGTGGGCTTATACCTTGGCAGCATTCTTTCGATCCAAATAGAACTGGTGCTGACATATGGCCATGGACCACATATTTTTACACACAGCAGCGCTGGAGGCATAGAAGGAATGAATTCGCATGGGATTTTGACCAAACCCACGTCGGCCCCCACTAATTCTGAAAAGTGAGTAAAACATCAGTACGTACAAGAGACGACTCCACATTAAAATAATCCATGTATCACAACACGAAAAATTATAATGATTATACCTGAAGTCTAAATTCAAATTTTGCGCCAGACAGGCAAAAATAGATATCACCTAGCTAAACTATTTCCATAATAACAAGGTCAGGCACAGACAAGCAAAAATTAAAAGATACGACCAAGTCAATCAGCAAAGCCATGCAACGCGATTTCGTTTAAGCACCACAACACCAAAAGCAGCAAAAGAAATCAGACCCAATAAGAAGTACCAAGAAATATATAGCACTGACGTTTCAATACGTACCTTCTCCTTTTAAATAAAAAATAGTCACCGCGACGACACCTTAACAGGCATTTCCCTTAACCCAAACCCTCTCAAATATCCCTCACCCACCCCATGCCCTAGCTCAGGCCCGTACCCAGGATTTTGAAAAGGAGCATCCAAAGTAAAACGCAAGGGAGGTCTGGGGACGGGGCCCCCAGAAGTTGAAGAATTTTTGCCCAAAAACAGTACACTGGACGTTTATTTCTTGCAAAAAGGAATTATCGCGCCGAAGGCGCGAAAATTTCTTAAAAATATATAGCAGTTTATGCCATAAAAATAGCAAAAATTTCCCATTTTGCCATCCCACAAGGGGAGGGGGTCTAGACCCCTTGAACCCCCCCCCCCTGGGTGCGGCCCTGCCCTAGCTTACCACAAAATTACCAGATTCCACCAAAAACTAAAGCCAAAATAATGCAAAGAATTAAAGCAAAACGGTTGGCTTCCTCGGCAAGAAAAAACAGAACGCTGACACCTACGCGTCTCCTGGAACAGGTCCAGCCGGGAGCGATGTGGGATCTTGGCTTGGAGAACAGTGGCCAGAATAAGTTTGACCCAAATCGACGCCAGCAGTGGCAGAACCCGGAGTTGGACTAAACAGTTCACTAAAACTTTCATCCAAATAACAGGAAGAGGCTGAGGGAGAGGGGTTGGGCAAATCGGCAAAATCATCAAACAAACTATCGTCGTCATCATCATAACCATCAGCCAGGTAGCGACGTAAAGACTTCATCTCAAGTCGGCCAGGTGTTAGGACAATGTTAGTATCAACACTGGTGGACTTTGGACGTCTACGTCGAGCCAGCGTCAGTAGATTGGAAGCGCTGCGTCGGCGACGTCGCTTTAGCCAGTCAGAAGCAGCGGCTACAGTAGGACTGCCAGTCTCAGAGGCACCGCTGGGAGGACCCAGCGGCTCACTGCTGTCATGAAGGTCAGTACTGGAAGGAACAGAAAAATATGATAGAACAGAAAAAGTAAAGGAATCAGAAAAGAAATTAAGAAAGAAAAATTGAAAATTAAAAATCGGAAGAAGCATTCTGTTTTACATTATTGACGAATGCACACTAACACACAGAACAGAATAAGGACCCAATATCCCTACTGTGTATGGTAGGCCTCTGGACGGTACAACAAAGCGTACAAAATTAACACATTCAGAAAAACTTAAGTATTGGCACAATAATGACAGGCTAACGAAAAAGGACTTTAACACTAATGAAACCAAAGAAAACTGAAGCTTCACCTCCACCTAAACAGAAAAACTTAAACTACACGAAGAAAGTTTCAAAAACCTAGGGGAAGTTTACAACAACTACTACTCCGTTCCTAAGGAAATACTCAGAGGCCGGAGATACAAGGCACCCAATACCCTACGAACGATCTGTTAAGCACCCACGGACCACCCACACAGACAGCGTAGGACGACCACAAGGCAAAACAGGCAAATCTGATACACTGCACAAAAAACACTGTTTCTAACTAAAAAATAACGACATGCCACAAATGGCAGCATACTTTCTTGGATCATTAAATTCCACAGTGAATTTTCTGTCACGATAGTAAAGATTCTCCAGTTGGCGCCATGGGAAAACCTAAACAGGCAAACAAATCCTATGCAAATGCACTATTAGCCACGCTCTGGGTTTTTTAATATCTACACACAGAAATAAATCGCCGACATTGGAACAGCCCTAACGAGGCCAATTTACTTCATAGATAAAGCATAGTAGAAAAGGAAAATGGAAAACATTAGATAGTAAAACACTAACTCGTTTCGGTCGCTGTCTGTCCTTCATTTCATACTGATAGATTCCTTTTCTGGAAAATCCCAGTCGCCATTCAATGCCAGCCTTATCTCGAACTTCATAGAGATGAACTCCATAGGTTGGTAAGCCCTCCACCATAATCATAAAACTAAAAGCAACACAGGAAACCAAATAACACCATTGATAGGTATTCAAATTTTTATATAACTTTTGCTTTTGATTCTCTACGTAGTGCGCTGTACAATAACGTACACGTAACATATCGGCATGTTTAATGTCAGTAAAGATTATCTTCCCACCAAACTTGGCAACTTGTCGAATTGTCGCGTCGAGATTTTGCAGAAGTTCGGATACTTTGCGGAGTTTATAAAAATATTATTTAGCAAAAGACCCAGTCTGCAAATTTTAACTCGCTATGGAAACTGTATGTTCAACCAAAACTTTTAGAAACAACTTACATACAATAGCAAAAGAACGTACTTGACTATGGCTTTCCCACGACTATATCCTGTGAGGCACCGGTAGCATTCTAATAAGTGCTTAAAACTAAAACAAATAAATAAACAAATATATAAACTACGTGGCTGCATGGCGTACGTAATCTTTAAATGCAAGTAGAATCCTGCGATAAACGTTTAAAGTTAGAGGCAGAGCAAAAAATGATAACCAATACTGTCAATATGCATCCTTGCTATAGCGGAAGTCGGTTATCTTGGCCTCTGTGAGTGTAGTTCAGTGTTCAAATTTTACTATAGCTGCAAACAACAATACAACAAAACTTAATTATGTATACGTATACTCACCATAGTGAATCTTCTTTCAGAGGAAGTAAAGGAAAGTTTGGCACTTTCATCATGTAAGAATGAGCATTGCAGGGTCTAAAATACAAAATGTCAGAATAGTTAACAAGGTTATAATTTAAGGTGGTGATTCGTTTTAGGAACTTTTCGTTGGTTGACGGTTGATGTGCAGGGGGAAGTTTGGGGGGGGGGGGTGAACCGGCAGCCAACCGGAGTTTTTCGCTTTGCCCAAAAAACCGGAAAAATCCGGAGTCTGGAGGCGGGGTGGAATCCCCCCCAGCACATGCAAGTCAAAATTAAACCTGATGAAACTTTCAAAATAATTTGTTTTAGCGTTCTAGCACCCTCCGGGCAAAAACGTTTCAAAATTTCAACAGTTCAGGACAGTTTTTGTGAATTCTTTCCAGCTAGGTAGCAGCTGAAAAACCATATTCGTTCGAAAGACCCCTTCCTCTTCTACATTTTTGCTTTTAGAATAAACTTTCTAGCTTTCCTCTATCATAAGATATGACCAATTTTCTAATATTTGTGTCAAAATTACACTTAGCCGTAAAACTAAACTAAGCGTGTAGATTTAGGTCGCACAGAGGTAAACTGTAGGAGGCATAGTCATCCTCCAATATACCCCGGGTCTTTTTCAGTTGCTCCAACAGTTGCTTTCTAGCTAAAGGGGTCGGTGCTAAAGTTGGAAAAAGCAGACAAAATCCAGGTTGCGCAATCGTTTTAGCTTATTTTTCCATACGAAGAGAGATTTCATAAGAACTAAAAAAGGGTCCCCAAGTATCTGATAAAAGTATCGAACAATATAACCGATGCCTCGAGAAAAATTAACTTCAGCCTGCAAAAAATCAGGAAGACAATACTTCTTCTAAGATGCAGTAAAAATTTTGGAAATCAAAACTTGGTTTCATTGTATTCATTAAAAAATGTTGAACTCTGATGAAACTTTCAAAAATTATCGGTGAGCGCGAGAGCGAGTGCAAGTGGGACTTTAGACATATATACTCCATACGATGAGAGATTTCATAAGAACTAAAAAAGGATCGCCAGCTATTCGATAGAGGTATCGAATGATACAACCGATGCTTCGTGGAAAAATATACGTATGTCAGCCTGCAAAAAAATCTGGAAGATAATACTTTTTCTAAAATGCAGTAAAACGATTTCGGAAATCCAAACTAGTTTTCATTGTGTTCACTAAAAAAAGAAAATATTACGCTACATTTTGATAGCTTCTTAATACCAAGTAATGAATGAGTAATAATGGTTCAAAGTTGATGTTTCCAAAAGGAACCATAGCCTCATCACACATGTATCATCACCACCACATACGTAAGTAATGTAAATATCTCAGAGGCCTAGCAATCAACATATAAAAAGTTTAAATTCTGCCTAAACCCAATTGAAAATATGTTAACTTATAAAGAAGGTACATAAAGCACACAAGACAGGAATTTCAAACAAAGGGGGATATACTACACTGCTGGTTTACTACGGGTACAGTCGTGCCAGCTTTCGCTGCAAGGAAAGCATTAGAGAAGCCCAATTTGATGTTTAGTACTAGAGAAAAACATTTCAAATTCCAAGCACACTCCAGAGTCAGGAAAGTGCATCTGCTAAGAATGATTCCGCTTAAATTGAGAAACAAAATCTGAGCACGCGCTGCGATGGCAGAAATCATATTTTAAGCAGAAGCCAAAATACCAGAAAAAATCTGGGCTCAGTGACATTTTAAAATCCGGTAAACGGCTGTAAGAAGTTACATTTAACTACCAAATAGAGAAGTTAGTAACTGA